>JAKLLW010001634.1:0-13131 GCA_022814695.1 Neocatenulostroma microsporum
GATCGCCTTTCTACAGTGCATTGATTCGAGACGGAATAGCATTGGGCGATCTCGTCGCCGGTGATGCCGCGCGAAATATATTCTCTTCGATCAACATATTGCTAGGGTATCCAATGTAGATCCGACGCCAGATGACGCTCGTGCTTTGTGCAACCTTAGGCGGCTCTGTTGGTCGCTGTTTGCACAACATCGAGATGCAGATCATAACGGCTGCAGGTACCGTCACAATGCTTCAGCTTCTCGTACGGCGATTGCGTGACAAGACAGAGAAGGCGCGGGGGGCCGGAACTCGGTTCGAAAAGTGCCGGACAAGGCCGATCCAGATGCCAGAGTGCACGGTGCGACCATGGTGTTGAAGCCATTGGCGACGTCGTATCCAGGCGCAATGGCTGCCACCATGGGTTGGCGTGTCCTCGGTCCTCGCTTAGGCGCGCATATTAGATGAGCGCAGGTCACGTGGAAGGTCGAGAAGAGGCCGGCAGGGGTCGGACATGGCTTGAAGTAGGGAGGTCCGTGAGCCGATTAAGGTGAGGATGATCCTTCAAATCCTTCGCATACTGCCCTGCCTCAGAGTAGAAAGGTCCGGGCGCTGAGTAAGGGCCGCTCTTCAGATCCTTCGCATTCGCAGACACTCCAAGGTCGTGTGAGACAACACAACCGCTCCGTTGCAGCCTGTCCGGTGCGCACACCTGGTTGTTCCAAGAGATGAAGGGTCCGGACCTGAACAAGGCATGTCAGATTCTTCCTTCAGCCGGCGTGAGTATTTCGACTTTATCCGAGACGTGGAATCCGCGGCCCCTGCTCAGTACGCAACGTCGTCGTCCGAGAATATGTAGGAGGATTCGGGAGCTGAGAAGAGACCGATCTTCAAAACCAGACAATTCAATTTCGTTTGAGACACCGTCACATTTCCAGCATAGCTCGCCACCGAAGTCAACCGGCTGCTTGGTGCGCGCTCCTGCGTAGTAGCGTGTCCAGAGGTGATATTCTAACGGGAGGCATTCTTGCAAGCGTACCCGTTGATCAATGACCTCAAGAGCCGGAGAACCCGGATATCCACACTCAAAGCGTATGCAGGAATGCCTGCCGTGCGAACATACCCTGGCATGCCTGGGACACCTTATAGATCCTAGCCGGCGCGGAATCTGCGGGTGTGGATTAGCTTTTGAGACTTACCGTAGAGCTGGAAGGGAGGGTCGAGCAAGAGCCTGGAGATCTCTATCCGTTGATGACCTCCAGATGATATGGATCAATTCAACTGCATAGCAAGAGCTTCGGGCCCGCGAGCCTGTCAGGAGCTCAGCTATTTCGTGCATCCGGGCATCCAATACATGATAATTCGATTGTCACATCAACAGGCTGGCTTAATAGTCCTCCGTCTCTCCAAAGATATGAACGGCGGTGCAAGTGGCCGGTGGCCCGCGGGGTGAGCAGATCTCCTGGCCGCCGAAATCAGCTTGTTGCTTTCATTCAAGAAAGCATTGAGGTATTGCGAGAGACTCCGCCTAGTCAGTAGCTCCAACTGTTCCGGTAAACGTAAGGTCGCAAACTTCCAATAGTAATGCTTCGCCGAAGATCCACAACAACAGAATAGGTGAGCAAAGATGTCGCGACTGCACGCGCCGCTCCATGACACTTTTGTGGTCCGCTTTGATTCTGTCCATCCATGGAAAGGTGTGGGAAACAAGAGGTGCGAGGTCGACAAGAAAAGAAATGCATATTTGAGAGGTGAGTTTGAGCTTCAGATCGCGTCTTGATGGCAATCACGATCAACTGACCTCATCTCCTGCTGCGGCTGTTCGGACACCGCTTCTTGATGAGGCAGCCGCGACCTCACCTCCCAAACCTGCACCTACCTTGCTTCGACGTCAGAGTGTGAAACATGTCGAGTGTCAGATCCTGAACGATAACAAACTCTAGTGGTAGCAAAGGGGATAGTATGCACAATAGTACACCCGCCAAAGAGGGAGATGTCTTTGGCGCACCGTGTCTCCCGAGCCAAAGGCCCGTCGCTCCTGCCGTTTCTTCTGGCTCTCAACCTCCATGTTGTCTGCTTTTCTCTTTACCAACTCTCCATCGTTCCCTAGTGGTGCTCGCCGTGCGCGCCCCGGTATCCCACGATCTTGAAACGACCAATCATCTCGCCGACCGTGAAGAAGCCAAGCACCTCAGCAGACACGACACCGACCGTAGTCAAAGTCGCGGTGTCAAGGTTCCGTAACCGGGTGAGGAAGGTCTCCGGGTTGTTGTATACTGACTGGGCCGTGCTCTCTGCTGATTTGCCAGCGGACTGGGCGGTGGAGGAAGCACGGCTCATGAGCGAGTTCGGGTTGCGGATAGCGTTCATCATAGGCGTAGTGTATGACTGGATGGTTTGCATGGTCCTGCGCAAGTCAATGGCTGCTTGGTGCGGTGACAAAGTCGCTGGTATGCTTACGGTGGGTACATGTTGCGGCCCTGGAACATCATCTTGCCTAGCTCGCCAGCAACTTTCGCGTAGTAGATCGTCGGAGGTACCATGCCTGAGAAAGTGTGAGCTTGGTCGCCGCGATATACGTATATATGTCCTGTGTCTCTGCATACCTTGGGCAAAGCTGATCAACCGACCGGTCCGCCCGCCAATGCCGGAGACCATGCTGCTGGCTCTTGTCGCAGCGCTGCTGGCCATGCTACCAGCAGAGCTCGTCACTCGCGATAGACCTTGCTGTGCTTTCCCGGCGGCCTCTGATGCGCCATCCTTAGCCTTCGTTGCCGTGGAAGATGCGGCATTGGCGGCTTCGGAGGTGGTGGAAGCGGCGCGCCTCTGCACCAGGAATCTCGACCGGCGTAGCGCCAGCTGCGGTATGCGTGCGGTGGACATGATGGCGAGTGGAGAAGGGAAGATTTGGTATCGCAATGGCAGCTGTTGGGAGCTCGATGTTCTCCTTGACCTGCGAAAAGTCCGGCGGCCGGCAAGCTCCGGCGGAACTTCTCCGCAACTCTGTCCCAAAAATTGAAGACGTCCAAAGATCTCTCGAAGCAACAACCTCGTCCTGGACGCAAATGGATCCTCTCAGGCTGTTGTCGCGGTCGACAAAAGTCTCGCGAAATCAACAAAAGGGCAAGAGCACACCGTCTAGCGGAGCGGAGGCGCGATCACAGCTTCCCGCGCAGAATCAACAAGCCTCTCACACTCCCAGGAAGCGCAAACGCGGCGAGGATGTACCGACGATATCTGAAGACGGCGTAGGTGGCGTGGACTTCTTTGGTGATGCTGTGCGGACGAAGCGGGCCCACGTGCTTCGGCCTGGGGGGCGCTCATGTGAAGAAGATGGATGTGAATCAGAAGAGAAGGCGCAGGTGATCGCACCTTCCGTGCCTTCCCCATCACCCGAAGAAGCAAGGGCGACCTTGAAGCAGCACAAATTGAAGGTCACTTGGCTCAACCCGGGGTCGCCGCAGAAGAAAGACAAACGGAAAGCGAAGGAAGGGCACAAGACTGCCAAAACAGAGAAGCCTGCGCTGTATCCGCAGCCCTTGTTGTCCTTTGGAGAAATGAGACAGCGCTTTGAGATAACAGAGAGGTTGGCTTCCAACATAGACGAGCAAGGCTACAGCGAGCCAACTGAAGTACAGCTGGGCGCTTTACCTCTGCTACTGGACCGAGCCAGTACCTACCTGCCCGATGTTACAGCTTCTGACGGCGAAGATGACATAGATCTACTCACCGTCGCTCCAACTGGTAGCGGCAAGACTCTCGCTTTTATGATTCCACTTGTGCATAAGATCATGCGGAGGCATCGAGGCGACCCGAAGGCTGCCCGTCACACATCCGCGATTATCCTTGCGCCGACGAAGGAGCTTGTTGGTCAGATCGTGAACGAGGGTCGGAAGCTGGCAAATGGTACGAATGTCAGGGTGACTCAGCTACGGAAAGGCATGAGGCTGGAGAGCGTCAATGAAAGCAGCGGGCAGGGGCCGGATGCGGACGGCGAGCAGCCAGCAGTAAAGGCCGACATCCTCGTAAGCACACCGGGATTGCTCCATAGTACTCTAGGCGACGATGATGAATCACGACACGGAGCACTGTCAAGTGTGCACCATTTAGTCCTGGACGAAGCTGACGTCCTTCTGGACCCACTGTTCCGGGAACAAACGCTAGGTGTGTGGGACAGCCTCCCGCATGCTGAGCTCAGAGTCAGCCTATGGTCTGCAACAATGGGTAGTAACATCGAAGAGCTCGCGCGCTCCACGATTAACAGGCGACGGAAGCGACTGAGCTCTGAGAGTACCGCGGAGGTTGGCGAGGCACCTCTGGTGAGGCTAGTAGTCGGCCTCAAGGACTCTGCTGTTCCGAATGTGCAACACAAGCTTGTGTATGCAGCTACAGAGCAGGGCAAGCTCATGGGTCTGCGACAACTATTACATCCGGCCTCGACTTCAAAGGACTCCGGACCAGCTTTGCTACCACCTTTCTTGGTCTTCACTCAAACCATCGAGCGTGCTATTGCGCTTCACTCGGAACTACTGTATGACATACCGGCTGAAGCTGGTGGTATCAGTCGGATAGCCGTGCTCCATTCGGACCTGTCCGACACCGCTCGCGACAGCATTATGACGCGCTTTCGCAAAGGTGAGATCTGGGTACTCATCACCACGGACCTGCTATCTCGCGGTGTTGACTTCCGGGGTGTCAATGGGGTGGTCAACTACGACATACCTACTTCAAGCGCCGCCTATGTCCACCGCGTAGGTCGCACTGGCAGAGCTGGCAGGCAAGGTGGCGTGGCAGTGACGCTGTATAGCAAAGAGGACATCCCATACCTAAAGCACGTGGCGAACGTAGTCGCTATGGCTCAGAAGCAGAAAGGCGGTGAGACTGAGGATGCTAGTTTGCAGCAGTGGCTTGTCGACGCCCTTCCCAAGCTGAGCAAGCCAGAAAAGCAGAAGTTGAAGAAGCGTGGAATAGAGTCACGGGCCGCACGTGGCAAAGAGAGCGATCCGAAAGCTGCGCGTCGCGCTCGAATCAGCTCCAAGGCTGGCTTTGTGAGACGGGCCGAGAACAACCGCAAAGGCGCTGTGCTGGGAAGTCAACGGAGAGCGCAAGCTGAGATGAGCGATGATGGAGATGAGACCGACTTTGGTGGGTTTGACTGAAGGAACAGGTGTTGTATTATTGCAAATTCACGAACAATCCGCCGTCAACTAGCAGCTGCGCGCCAGTCACGTACTCACTTAGATCGCTCGCCAGGAAGACTGCAGGCCCTGCCAAGTCCCGTGGCTGACCTAGCCTACCCAGCGGTACCCGCCCTTCGACGTACGCCCGTTTTTCCGACCCTTCCGCCATGTCCTCGTCATTCAGCTGTGTCCGGATCGTGCCTGGCAGGAGCGCATTGCACCTGATGGAGTACTTGCCGAGCGCACAGGCCGCGCTTTGCATGAGCGAAAGCACGCCGGCTTTTGTGGGAGTGTAGTGTGTCTGCCCTGCGCCACCGACTAGGGCCGAGATCGAGGAGATGCCGATGATGCTGCCGCCTGCTGGCTCTTGCTTGGCCATCTGCTGTGCGGCAGCTTGTACGGCGAAGAAGGCGCCATTGAGGTTGGTGGAGATGGTAAAGTTTACGAGATCGGGAGACATACTAGGCAACAAGTCAGCGCACTCCCTTCTACCCTGCTTTCTCATATACCCACGTCAAGAAGTCCGCGAATTGGCACACCCCAGCATTGCTCACGAATATGTCCAATCTTCCTCCGAACGTCTCTACTGCCTTCTTTGCCAGCTCTTGTCCTGATTCTGGCTTCGTTATGTCTCCAGGCACAGCTATGAGTTTCGCATCTTCTCCGACTTCTTTCTTGAGATCCTCGAACTGTGCAGCTGACTTGTCGTCTGGGAAGTGGTTCACTGCTACGCTGGCGCCGTGTTTGAGGTAGTCGATCGCTATGGCTCGGCCTATGCCTGTGACTGCTCCGGTGATTGCTGCGACTTTGCCTTCTAGTAGCTTGGCCATTGCGGTAACTTATGGAGGGTGGAATCGGGTTAGAAGTGAGAGGCTGAAGCTACAGGAGGTGATGGCAACGACTGCGAGCCTTGAGTACGCCATCTTGACGCTGTGGTAAGGACAAGGTGTTGGTCGTGAGAACTCGAGTCCAATGTGGGCATGGTGGGGTCGTAGAACGGAGCAATAGAGGCCGAGGAGGCAATACAAACACCGACGCCAACTACTGCCCTTCTTTGGTCACATCAACATGATCGGCCAGCCTGATGGACTTGCGCTCACTCGGGACATCACAGAAGCTGCTCACACTGCACGATCTTGACTGCAAACGCCTGCAATCTCACACAAAGACCTCGCCTGCAACACAGCACCCAGCCTCACAGTCTACCCAACATTCATGGCACCACAGACAATCATAGACAGCCATATCCATCTCTGGCCTGAGGAGACGTCGAACGAAGTCGGCCATGCTTGGATGACACCGGGCATGCCATTGGCAAAGCCACATCTATTGACAGACTACTACAATGTCGCCTCCGGCTCAGACGTGGAAGTCAAAGGCGTAGTATACATTGAGACGGACGTTCGCGTTCGCTACGACACACCAAATGGCGATGTTACTGCATGGGCGAGGGGCCCGCTCGACGAGATCGGCTTTCTCCGTAAAGCAGTAGCAGGCGAATACGGAGAGCGGGATAGTCAAATGCTCCTTGGCCTTGTTCCTTGGGCGCCTATGGATCAGCCGACAGGAGTCTTAGAGGAGTATCTAAAGCTTGCAGAAGAGCGAGCAGGTCCGGAGACATGGAAGAGAGTGAAAGGCTTTCGTTTCTTGCTGCAAGCTATCCTTGAGCATTCCAAGTTCGAGAGTCTGGTACGCAGCGACGGCTTCATCGCAAATCTTAAGCTACTCGGCAAGCGAGGGTTCTCATTCGACGTTGGCGTGGATCAGCATAGTGGTGGTATCTGGCAACTTCGAGCCGTGAGCGAAGCAATGAGCCTGGCACACAAGGATCTACCGGAAGACGACAAGGTCATCTTTATCATAAATCATCTGTGCAAACCAGAGTTCGAGCGTGTCTTCCCACAGCAATCAAGAGCGCTAGAAGGCCCATTTGACGAGTGGTGCGACGCTGTCGCCGCCATGTCAACACATTCCAAGACCTACATGAAGCTTTCCGGGGCGTTCAGCGAGCTCAACCCAAACTTGGGCACCGCCGACGACATCGCGGCGTTCATCTCACCGTGGGTGAAACATGTACTTCAATGTTTCGGGCCAAGGCGAATCATGTTCGGGAGCGACTGGCCGGTCTGCAACGTGAAGGGTCCGTCGGAGAAGTCCTCCTGGGTGGTGTGGAAGGACGTTGTAAACAAGGCTTTGGCAGACCCATCCTACGGACTTACTGATGCGGATCGGGAGTTGATATGGAATGGAAGTGCTGATGAAGCCTACCGACTGCATTGAACCTATCTAAAATGTCTTCGTACGCCATTCCTTGTCATCGGTGATCTCATCCAGCACCAGGTTCTGATGAGACCTGTCTTCTACGGTCTCGCTCAAGCCAAGAAGCCAGACTTTAACACGCATCAGTCGAGTCCAGATCAACCAAGACGAGTCAACTTCTTTGAGGTCGCTTTCTAGCTGTGATCGCAGCTCCTTCCCGGCCTGTAACTTGATTCGGGTCAGTGCCACCCTGGCATTCGACTGCATGAAGGTCTCTTGGTCGTAGATGGCGTTGTAGATGGCGTCTTCCAGCCTGGAGAACAGGACTTTGTACCACCCACCGAACCCTTGCCCGTCGTTCGTGAGACGCAGTACGCCTCTTCTCAGCGACGTACGAGCGGTGAGAAGCTTTGCCCATTGACAGAGGAAGCCATCGCCAACACCGCAGCAGGAACCAAGGTCGACTCTAAAGTTGTTCAGGAGGGCAAGCTCCTCCGGATCCATCTTCTCAAGTGTTCTTCGTAGAACGCTGAGAGCGGCAGGCGCTTGTTCACGGTTGGCTGCGATGCGATACACGAAGGTGGTCGTGCAGTAATACATCGCAAGAGCTTCTCTTCGGATAGACTTGCATGCTCGTAGCAATCCAGGCTCACGCAGTACCCCCTACCTTCCAGCCCACGCCGACGGTGTCGAGTTGCTGATATCAATGACGCCTTCCTCCTTCAGACACATCTCATAGATGATGTTGCGTAATTCTGTTGGAAGCTGGAGCACAGGACATCCTTGAGGAGGATGTGCGTCCCATTTCCGCGCGAGGATGGCATACCATCGGCTCGTAGATTTGGCATCGCGAGGCTTAGAGGAGAGCTTAATCGCTTTCTGGGGGCGAGGCTCTTGCGTGTCGGACAGAGAGCGCTTGCGCTTGGTGGCTGGCGCTTTCAGTGCATTTAAGCGTTGCGCCTGCGCTTCCAGACTTGGCTGGGTGTCGACTTCTGCGCGTAGAGTGGCGAAAAAAGACATCTTGTGTATCGTTCCTCTCTTGTTGTATTCTGGTGGCTTTCTCTTGGTTTGGTTTGTGATGTGTTTGGGGCTGAGATGCTTGTGGGATGTGATCGAGAGATGGAGGAAGTTGGCAGCCAGCGGGTAATATACCACTTGAGTCATTAAGATCAGCTGAAGACATTAGGTGCGAACTCCGTCTGCCTCTGAGTGGTCGGATGTTTCAAGCGTCCCATGGTTCTGCGAAACACAATCACATTGCGTGTTGCTCCACAACCGTACCCGCTTTCAGGTCCAACCATGAGAAGCTTGGTTATGGGAAAGCATGGCTCAGCTGAACAACGGCCGTTATACTGTATATCCCCGAAAGCACGGCCAAATGCCTGCCATGCCCACCATGTGGTGATCTACCTTGAAACAACTTCGCAAACCTGATAATGGAGCCGCATTCCGATGGGAAGTCGGCATGGTCAGGCCTTTATGGCTCCTGTGAGCCGGCTGAGAAGTGGCAGAAAACTGTTTTGCCAGTTGCGCGATGGTGGTCTCTGCCGCCGCGGTTAGCTCTGACTGGTCGTCACGGACTCCGTGGTGTTGAGAGGCTGTAGTGAGCTGACCCTCTACAATGCAGACGTGCTCCTTGACCTTAAGGCCACTCGATGTGGTGACGATGGGTGAGGAGATCGGTTGGTTCTTCAGGTCGTATACAATACTAGAAGGAAGGCCAATGGGTGCCGCAACGAGCACACAGGTGAGATAGGGCCCCGGGGTGGTAATCAGCCACTTCCGTGAGGTGGAATGCTTGGATGAAAGGGAGGCGACTGGTCCCTTCGTGGAAGTACTATGCGTCGCTTCCAGTATGTAAACATTACCAGAAGAGAATATGACCGTCATCGAACTCAGCCTCTATACCACCGTGGTGCCGCAGGACAACGCTACAGAATCCCATACTGTAGCGCATCTTGGCAGCAGAGTTCGAACGCTACTGATCCTCCGTCTGCTGGTGTGACGGACCTCGCTGCGGTGACCTGGAGAGTGGCGTCCTTAGACTGCAGTCCTTGAGCTGATAACGGTATGCAATATCCAAGCGAGATGTGGTGGTGTATGGAAGGACTGTGAGGGAACGAGGCAGTGTCAATGGTGCCACGCTCTAGTATGAGACGACTGTTCAAGCTTTGTCCTGCGTCATCACGACCACTCACGTCGTGCAACACGATCTCACCGAGACCGCATCGGGTTGCAGGCCAGGAGTGCTGTCATGGCAGATAAATGTATGATGATGCTGCAGAGATGTCGCAAGTACAGCTGCTTCGTTGTCGCTTGAGCACAACGATAACCTGCCAACTTCGTTCGGAGTTCTCGAGGACGTCTCTTGCTCGCAAGGTATCCGGCAGGCGATACAGCTGCTCCGGTGCTGCTTGTCATGACGGAGAAGGCCGGCAAGCTCGACTGTCAGCGTACCTTTGACCTGCTTCCTGGGGTGGCTTTGGCGAGAGTATTGAGACCGACGAGGTGTGTTCTGCTATGCGTGGTATCAGCTTTTCGTACGACTGAAGGATTCCTGATGCCACCAGAAACAGGATGGTGCTGCAGAGATGCAGGCGCAGCTACAGTTACAAGCCTATGCAAAGATGCAATCTAGTAACCAGCTCCCAAAGATCTGACGCTCAGCTTACAATCCCCATCCCCATCGTATCATCCACTCGCCAGACGCCTATGCCGCCCTTCCCGCCCATATGCGACCGTTTATCGAATGGAGACACCACTCCTATCAGTAAACATCCTTGTCGCCACATTCATCGCAGCAAGCTCTTGGAACAGCAGCTTAGCAGCGTACGGGATGATGACCTGCGCGATCTTCGTCTTGTTCCTGCACGGCCGACACTCGACTTGCTTTTCCTTGAGCTTAGCGATTGGCGTCATCAGTCCGCAAATCTCGCAGATATGCACTCGGAAAGCATCAGATACGTCCAGTAGACGCTCCTTGAGGAAGTTGGAGGCTCCGTGCGAAATCATGCAATCCCGTTCCATCTCTCCGAACCGCAGACCACCATCTCTCGCACGACCTTCCACGGGCTGACGGGTCAAGATCTGCAGCGGTCCGCGAGCACGGGCGTGGATCTTGTCGTCGACCATATGTCTCAGACGCTGGTAGTATGTCGGTCCTAGGAAGACTTGGGCAGCGAGTTTCTTGCCCGTGTGGCCGTTGTACATGATCTCAAACCCGCGCTTCTGGAAACCGTGGTCCTCCAGCAACTGCGAGATACTCGTAATCGTGACGTCGGTGAAAGGCGTAGCATCACCTTCCTGCCCAGTAAGAGCAGCGACCTTGGAGAGCAAACACTCAATCAAATGCGCAATCGTCATACGCGACGGAATGGCGTGCGGGTTGATGACGATATCCGGTACCAAGCCGTCGGAAGTGAAGGGCATGTCTTCCTGCCTGTAGGTAATACCGATCGTACCCTTCTGCCCGTGCCTCGAAGCGAACTTGTCGCCGATCTGCGGGACTTTCGTCGTTCGTGTGCGGACTTTCACGAACTTCAGACCCTCGGTGTTGGTCGTAAGGAGCACTTGGTCGACAATACCGTTCTCCGTACTCCTCAGCGGCGTGGAGACGTCGCGCTTGACGTGCATCTTGGTCCTTTGGCCTAGCTCTTCAGCATCTGGCGAGATCGGGGCAGTCTTCCCGATGATGATGTCTTCACCGGAGACACGTGCACCCGGCGAGATGATACCGTCGTCGTCCAGCTTGTCGTAAGTGCCACCCTTCATCTTGAGAGTGTCACTCCTCACCGGCTTCTCGAAAGCCTCCACCACGCTCATTCCCACTCTCTTCTCCTGATCCAGGTATGCTCGATAGAACAGTGACCTGAAAAGTCCACGATCGATACTGCTCTGATTCATGATGACGGAATCTTCTTGATTGTATCCAGAGTAACAAGAAATAGCCACAATAGCATTCTGCCCAGCCGGCAGGTCTCGGAACTTGAGAAACTCCATGGACCGCGTCGTCGCCAAAGGTTTCTGCGGATAGTAAAGCACATTGGCCATAGTATCCATGCGAATATTGAAGTTCGTAAGCGTGACACCCATAGCCTGCTTACCCATGGCAGACTGATAAGTATTTCTTGGACTCTGGTTGTGGTCCGGGAATGGAATGATGGAGGCGCAGATACCGAGAATCATGGCGGGATGGATCTCGCAATGTGTCCACTGCGCGACCTGGGTGTTCGGTTTAGACTTGATACGGCGGTGCGGGTCGTCTTTCGACTCCACCCAGGGTATACCGGACTTGACGGACTTGTAGTCTTCGAGGTCGTCGGGCGTCATGATGATCATGGCCGTCTCTTCTTCTTCAGCATCGAGGAACTCAACGACACCGTTCTTGATGAGACCCTTCCAGCCGAAAGTAGCATCTGCTTTCTCGTCTTCACTGATGGCCTGCCCCTGCATACCAGCCAAGATCTCTTGATCTTGCTGAAGCCTAGCCACATGCTCCTGCTTCAATGCCAGACTGCCGAAATCGGGCGACCGCTTATCCGTGTTCACCACAAACAGCGGCCGCATCACTCTTCCAGCATCGGTAAAGACCTTGACCTCACGCTCGCGGACGTCACGGATGATTGTAATCTCGAACCCAATGACCTGCTTCCGCCGCAGGTCGCGAATAGCGTCAGTCAGCGCTTTGCCGTTCGTGTGCACGCCCACCCATGTGCCGTTCAGGAAGACTTTCGTAGCGTTCGGGTTCATGATGGCATCGTACTCCTCGAGCAACTCCATGCCTCTGTGTCGCATGTATTCGATGAGAGGCGTACCAGGCGTGCCGACGGAGACGTAGCACATCAGCGCCAGATTCTTCACCAAACCACAAGCCTGCCCTTCGGGAGTCTCGGCCGGACATACCAAGCCCCAGTGGGTGTTGTGCAGTTGGCGCGGCTTCGCGATCTTGCCGTCTCTGCCTATAGGCGTGTTTGTCCGCCGCAAATGTGAAAGTGTGGAGGCGTAGGTATACCGATTCAGCACCTGACTGACACCTGCTTTCGCAGAAGCAGCCTTCTTCTGGTCGCCCCAATTTCCTGTTGCGAGACAGTACCGTAAGCCGGATGAAATGATATTGCTCTTCACCGCGAGTGTGATGTTGAAGTCGCGGTTCGACTCGACACAGCGGTGGAGGTACTGCCGTACATCCTTCACCAGCTGTGCGAATTTCAGCCGGAAGACCTGTGCCATGAGCGGGCCAGCGAGGTCGAGGCGCTTTTTGCCGAAGTGATCTCTGTCGTCCTCTTCCACACGACCAAGCTGAACTTGCAGGAGACGGTTCACCATGTACCCTAAGAAGAAAGCCTTCCGCGTTTCGCTGCCCTCTTCTTGCGAGATGTGCGGTAGAAACTCCTTCTGCATGATGTCCCGAGCGTACTTGATACGCTTGTCCTTCGCACCAGCCATGTTGCCTCTCCTGCCAATGAAGTCGAGAGCTTGCTCACGCTCTTGCAGTGCTGCTGACTCTTCCAAGCATGGCTTGAGCATTTCCAGCATCTGTGTGTCCGTTCTCTTGCAGATGTGAAGGAGGATGTCTTCGTCGGAGACAATACCTAACGCACGGAAGACAGCCACGAGTGGGATATCCGTCTTGACGTAGGGTAGCGAGACCTTGACCGTCCTGCCGATGTTGTTGCCGCCACTCCGCTCGTACAGCTTCACCTGCATTGAGCTGAT
>JAKLLW010001635.1:0-13130 GCA_022814695.1 Neocatenulostroma microsporum
CCGCGGATTATGCCGCTCACGTCAATGATACCACAGCTTCCAAGCATGAGAGTACGGGACACAAAAAGTACCACTTCCACCACAAGCTATCAGAGCTCTCAAGATCCTCCCCCAACTCCTGCGCTATACGACGACGCTCGTTGACGGTGGAGGTTGCCGCCCTTCGCTGTCATCACAAGCGGTACTGGAGCTCTCAGATCGGTCGGCATGTATCTCACAAGAGTGAGGACCGTGCGAGATTTCTGGAGAAATCAGCAAGCTCTCCAAAGAAGCGAGCGACGGTCAGCAGCTGTATATCAGAGGTCTCTCGTAAGTACAAAGACGGTTGCGATCGGGCGGTCCTCTGTCCACGAGCAAATGCACCAGTGCCTAACGATAGCTGGTCCCAAGCTTTGCCCTATCCCTTTCAGCCTGAAGCTCCGTTGGCGGTGCATGGACAGACTCCATATTCGACCCAGGTGGTCTTCTGGAATAACTTGCTAGGTCAGCTCCTCTACTGATCTGCGTGCTGGCCAGCAGGTTCGTCGATCTCGATCGATATTTGAAGATAAATCCACAGGCTGCCAGGAGCAGTATAAGTAAAGGCAGGCCGACCCCAAGTCCGACAGCCAGGGCGGATGTGTCGCTACTGGTGGGACAGCTGGAAGTAGTGCAGGCCGAAGTCGCTACAGCGCTTGCCGATTCCAAGGCGACGCACGCAGTTGGCGCGCTTGTGGTAACACTTGTCCCATCGTTGTAACCTGAGATGTTGAGGCGACTTATTCCTCCCGAGAATACTGGAATAGTGTTGTTGCATTGGGCGTTGTTGTTGTCGTCAGCACACGCCCAGTTGTATCGTCCCGGAGTTCCACCCTTCCAGTCACACATCCGGAGCACCGAAAACGCATTCTGACTTCCTGGATTGCGAGAATTCCATCAGCTGCGAGCCAACTCGAATACGAACTCTTTGTTACTCACCTCCCGAGTCTTCAGTAGTGCACACTGTTGGACACCCTGTGTTGGCCTGCTAAAGGTGTATACCAGGCCTTCGTAAGATCCAAGGCTTTCGGAGGAGCCAAGAAAGTCTCCTATGTACTTGCTCTCGTAAAGTGGCACTGCTCTCAGAGACATCACATTCGCATGCTGCATGCGTTGATAGACCTCCAGTATCACTTACGGCTATGCGTCAGTAGATGTTGCGGCAGTGACGGGCTCTACCACTGGCACTGGAGCATGGAGACCAAGTATCATCGACTTATCGGATCCCCCATCATAGAATCTCGTGATTTTCAACATGTCATAACCTCTCACTGATCAATCGGCAGCGGAAACACAGCCGGACTCTTCCACCCATTCTCCCCAACAGCCCTAACACCCATCTGCACATTATCCTTATCCAACGCCAACGTCACATTCCCAATCGCTCCGACATTCAGACTATGCGTCCACTGCAACGCCCCACTAGGCCGCCAAACAACCTCATACGAGCACGCCAGCTCATCATTCCCCACCGTCCAAGCGAGCTGGCTATCCTGGCTAATATCCTCCAGCGGCGTATCCTCCGCTGCAGCAGGGAAACCGATGATTTCTGAGATAGTGACATTAACTGGCATGCCGGGCGCATTGGCTGCAGACCACATGGACGCCAAGTTGACTTTGGCGACGCGGGAGGTATACTCCATATCGACGAACTCCACCAAATCGCCATACTGCAGTCCATCTTGTACCCTAGGGTCCTGGTGCTGGTGAGCGAAATCCTCGATCGCTTCCGTAAACCTCACAGCCGGAAAGCCTTGAAGGAGGAAACTCTGGTGGTCGCCGCCACGTAAGTAGCGATCGGGACGGTATATGAGCGCTACTTGCATGCCTACCCATCCTGCCGCGCCCGCCGCGACTTCAGCGATGTAGCGGCCTAGGTTCTGGGCCGGGGAGTCGTTCCAGCCGCCTATGATGCCTATCTCCCTCCCTAATGCAGCTGAGGAGTCGTTAGGGTAGTAGATCGAGGCGCCGAAGAGACGGACAGTGTAGTCGTTGATCGCAGTGAAGGGGGCGTTGTGGCCGGTTCCTACAATGTCATTGTTCCAGTTGCCTTCGACGTTGTAGCTTGCGTTTTTCAGTGTCTGGGCTAGATGTGCGGAACCGTAGAGGCCTTGCTCTTCTCCGGCGACGGCGGCGAAGATCATAGTCGCTCTCGGCTTCTTCGTAGCACACAATCTCGCCAACTCCATAACCACCGCCACTCCCGTGGCATCATCATCCGAACCTGGAGCATCATTGACATAATCATTGATGTCTATCCTTCTACTATCATAGTGCCCAGTTACAACGTAGACTCTATTCGGGTCATCCGTCCCGTTGATCTGGGCTACTACGTTCGTGATGTTGACTGGGAACAGGATCCGCGAGGCAACGGGCTGGATGTAAGAGTTGAGGTAGACGTCCATACTGCCATTGCTTGGCCTCGCAAAGTCGAGCATCTCGTTGTAGATCCAATCCCTTGCTGCGCCGATGCCACGGGTAGTGGAGTTCTGCTGGGAGAGGGTGTGGCGGGTTCCGAAGTTTGTCAAAGTCGTCACGATGTGCCTTACACCTGCGGACTTCCCGTCAGTTTCTTCGAGTAGCTTTAGACGAATGGGAACGGGAATGGGATGCATACGATCAACACTAACGCCCTCAAGCATCTCCGTCAACTCTTCGTCCGGAGTCTGGGGCACCAATGGCTGTCCGACATTCTCAACCGGCCAGTTTGCATTTGCCCAGTTTTTCGAGGGGAGGTAGATGCTTCCTGGTAGGTCCTTCCATGATAGCGAGTAGTTGCCAGACGAGGTATTACTGTAGGAAGCCTGGGCATTCAAAGCCTCCAGCAAGGTCGCGAGGACGGCAAGATGAGACAACATGCTGATGAGTGATATGCCCGCTATGCTTGAAGATCACCGTATGCCGGTGTGACCCTTTCATCTTATGTATACCAGGAACTCGCAGCATGGTGAGGTCACAGTCTAGGAGCTTCCAGTACAAGCGTAGCATATCGAGGCTTGGTATGCAGCAATTTACAGGTGCCATCCAGCTTCCCAGTCTTCGACCGCTTGCAAGCCAATGGCATGCTGGGGGCATCAACGGATGCCGAGAGACATGGGCTCCGGTATCTCTTGCCAAGAAGGTCAAATGCTGTTCGGATTAGGAAGGTGCTCAATCCCATAGCTGTCTCCGCTTCGCCAAGTCTTGGTGTTTCTGCCGGCAAAGCTATGAGGATATTCTGCACTGTGTCCTTGCGATCACGCTCTACGACTCCGTGTCGTGGTTTTTGTTGCTTCGCTTCTACTGCGCTCTCCCTCAAGTAGGCACAGGTGCTACGAGGGCTTCGTTGCAGAGATCATTCATTTATGTGGCTATCTACTTTCAGCACAAAGGCGTTTCAAATGGGTATCATGCGCATTGAAGATTCCAACTCCCACTCCAACTCCCATTCAACTCCGTCCACAGCAACCAGAATGCCTACCCAATAGTCTCCTGCGAATCCTCATCATGACTAACCTTCGCTCCACTCTCGACCTGCCATTGAAGTCGCCTGATCACACCCCTATCAACCTCCTTGTCCGCCTCAAGACTAGCGATCCTCGCCTGCAACTCTGCAATCTTCGCGTTCTCCAACCCAGCGATCTTCGTCTCCAGCTCTGCGATCTTGGCATCTTTGGCCTTCATAGCTAAGCGAGAGATATCCCTCCCTTTGACAATACCTTGGGTCTTGAGGTCGTGCTTTGAGAGAATTGAGCGGAGGGAGGAGAGTATCTCTGGTGGGAGGTTCGCCGGTTGGAGGGCGGCGAGGGCTTGGGACGTGAGAGAGCTGGAGGAATCTGCTGGGTTGACGAGGGCATCTTTGTGTCGGGTTGGTGGGGAGGGTGTGTTTGCCGCTACCGGTGCTGCTGGGGTGGGTGCGGCGTGAGGGGTGTGAGGGGTGGTACGGGTTTCGGTGATGGGTGAGACTGCGCCTGCGCGCTTTGACGGGGTGTCGAAGTAGCCTTTCACTGGCTTAGTTGTAGCGGGTGTCATGGGCGTGATGGCTTTAGGGTTGTCGAGCCATGGTAGCTTTCTCTTTCCAGTCGTTGCCGCTGGCGTAGCGTAAACTCCAGTCTTCTGCGCTTTATGCGGCGTCTGAGGAGGCGGCGCGGCGGTGTCTGCTGATGACGCTAGCTCTTTCTCCTCCTGGCCAGTGAGCGGCCAAGGGAAGGCTTCATCGTAGTCGTCGTCGATCCCAGCATCGCGCGCATTGCGCTTGACGCCGCCATTTGCGACGGGCATCCTAGATGGCTCAGGCGGTGGTGTAGCTGGGCTAGGCGTCGGAGACTCTGTCTCCTCGTCCTCTTTCCGTATAGTTCCGCCATTCCGCTGATTGACCTGCTGCACCGACTGCCCAAACATTCCCTTCCCACCGCTCACCGCACCCTGTTGCGCCTGTGCCTGTCCTCTCCCAGCGTTCCAGCCGTCCTGCATTTCTCCACCGCCGCTCGTCCTTCCCATAGGCTCCGTCCGCTTCCCACTCAACACCGCAGCCTCCTCCCTCGGTTTCGCATCTTCATCCCAAAGAAAGAAGCCGCATCTCTTCGGCTCCTTCTCTTGACAAGTATAAAACCATCTGCCCTGGTTCTTACCTTCCTTCTTCACCTTGAAATGCTCAGCGGGCAAGCGAGGCGTACAGTCGCAATGCCATATACCGTCTGCAAAAAGTCCTTTCAAGGTGCGAGCAGTACTATTCCCGCCGCCTCTGCCACCACGTCCACGTGAGGAAGAGCCGCCGCCGCGGTTGCGATGGCGACCTCGAAACATTGCTATCGTTCGCGGTGTTCAAGAACGGGAATCTGCTTGCATTGATCAAGATCGCTTCTTTCGAAGCTCATGGCTGGTGGTAAGTAGCGATGCGAACACGAAGCTCAAGTGCAGCCTCGCAGGTCCTTCGGTCGCCCAGCAACGCTGCCTCTCCCGCAATCGTCATCGCCAAGACTTCTGTATTCACTTTCGGGGCCGGGCAACGGACCTTCTCCCTCGCTCACCAAGGCTCTCTCCTTTGCCTTCCTTACTCACGATCCGTTGCAGATCGGTGGAGCAACGCATGCCGTGGACTACCTACCTAGAGAGCTTACAGTACTGACGAGCATGGTTTTGCGTCCAAGACCCGACGATCTTCAGGTCTTGCATCTCGACACTTGCCTCGAAAGCTCGAAAGAAAGAGAGAAAGTATGGCAGGGCCCACCTCCTCGACCTCCTACAGGCTCCTCTGTTCGTTGCGGATCCTGGTGCAACTGCACCTTTCAAGACTTCTCGAGGCTCGCCATGAGCCGCTTCGTCCCATCGGCTCAGGAGTCTGGCATGTTGTCGAGCTTATTCGTGACAGATTAGTCAATATACAGGCAGGTCGACGCAGGCCCTAAGCCGAGGGCGTTCTAAAGGGCCTGTGTAACTCTGCAATGTCATGCGCTTCGATGCGATACGAGAGTGGCGGCACAATGTTGGCCAGAAGTCCAGCAACGAGCTTCTTCTTTCACCTTCTGTTTATTCACCCAGGCAGCATTGCACGAAGGGTTGTCAACGGGACAACTCAAGTTCCGCATGCGGTTGCCATTTTCTGCCTGAGAAGTTATGGAGCAACATGATTGATACTGCGGGTTACATGTATGCCGCAAGCTTGAGGGTATTGCGTGGTATTACGTCCATGATACCCTTGACATCGGGTTCCGCGCTTACTATCTAGTCTCAAGAAGAGAAACTCGAGGTCAAAGACTTCAGTACCAGATGCTATTCGGAACGTACCACTCCCGGCAGGGATTGCATGCTCATTCTATCTTTCCACCGGACGCCTTTGCTGCCTGTGATACGAGCATTCTTCCGTCAAGGAACCTACAAGACCAACAGTACCCACCGGGTACTGGACGCTAACTTCCAGCATGACGAGCACTGCGAACATGCTGGCTCGGCCATCAGCGGCGTTGCTATACCGCGCCAGGGCCCCCCTAGGATTCTGGTATGAGCCGAGCGCCAGGGTGATAGTCGATGGCCAGCCTGGACTCCGGTGGTGCCAGGAGAAATCAGCGGATACCCGCATATTCTTCAAGTCACGCGCTTCATCTGAAACCACTCCGTCGCTGGTACATTACCTCGAGCGGCGACCGATCCGATTCCGGGCTTCTCAAATCTACACTCTCATCACGACCAAGCCTGGAACGCAGACAGGGATATGCGATGCATGGTCATTGTCTCGACCGTGTGCTGTCACTTTGATGTCGCACTTGAATTCGGCGTTATGGAGAGGCACGACAGAGTGAAGGCCCAGGGCACCTGTCAATTCATGGCTCGGTCTCCAGCGCATTTGAAAGCCTGCAAGACGTCCAAATACCGAACGGAAACAAGACGCCCGGCGCCGTATATCCGTCGGCTCGACACAAGTCGTTCGTGCGCTCTACTTCTGCTTTGGAAATTCCTCATCACACTGTGACATTTGGATCGCATATACGGGAGTTCTTGAACACGCCTCAACTTCTGCCTTGGCTGAATGACTTGACTCCGGTCCGCATTGCGCTCACTGTGCGTTTTTCCTATGCATGTTAAAGACAGAATGGGCTCAGTACAGGAAACCAATGCAGGCTCCCGATCTTGTGGGACCTTTTCAATGTCATGCACCTCATGCATGCACTATGTGATGTAATGCAAGAGGGCGCTACAATGCGTGCCAGGTACATGGACTGTGGTCTCCGAGCAGCAGAGATATAACGCCTGTATATGGTCGACATGGGTCGGTCGCTCTCTGATATGTACTCTCGCCCGCGCTATATCGAAACAGGTAGTCACCGCATTGAGCTTGTCACTTATCAACGGCTGTCCGCCGATGCATGATCAAGATGTGCTTACGCAACCCTAGCACCGCCAGACATGCGTACCACATCCTGTCATCGTGGGCGCAAGACAGTCAATGTATGGCACTACGTATGGGCGGCCCCCCAATTGAGGCCGCCCTCGTACCCCACCTCCAGGGCGACCTCTTTGCATGCTCGCATTCATCTGCAGGATGCACCAGCAAGTGCAGTGGGCGACATTAAAAAGTGGGGCCATGAGGTTTGCGCGACTTCCTATTGGCTGGTCCCTGAGGCCGCCCACGAGAGCTGCATGGTGGACTGTGTTGCCTTCCTTCTTACACTTCACCGGAAAGTGTGTGTCACGCTCACGTCTTGCATCTTGCGGCACCATCATGAGCTTTCTTGTACTAGCAACATGGGCGACTTGCCTGCGCAATGGGTGTGCGGGCGCCCTGGCCTCGCCTCACTACTGTGCGCAAGCTCTGGATGAGATTGTTGCGGCGCCTTTAACCTTGATCCCTTCTTCTCAGCCTGCTGCTTTTTCCTGTCTTCTTTGTGCTCACCTATTTCAGATTCAGCTGGCGATGTTGGCGACGATCACTGCCTGAGAGAACTCGTGCCTCAGAAGTTGGGCTTCTATCCACGGCGCTACAGCCTCGTATCGGCATTGTTGGCCAGGAAGATATCTGGCGAGGTCGAGCATCGCTGCTGGTGAGTGCAAACCTTTTCATATGAACTTTCACGTCCAGTAGGACATGGACATGGATAGGGCTGCAGAATGACACAAGCACAACGTTTTCAAAAAGGCCTGAGCGAGAGAGCACCGGCTGATTGGCTATGATGGAGTTCAGGACCGCTTGACATTATGGACGGCCAGTACGGTTACCCCTACATTGTGTCGCAGCATACCCCAGCACATCAACAACCCCATCGCCAAAGTCTCGGCGGCTTGGACAACAGACAGTATGATGGGTTCGTCCTCTCTCCGGAACCTCAGCAAGTACAGGGCGCAGCTGGCGCAAGCATCGATATCGATGAGATCAATCGCATGGTTGTGGACAAGAGCCCGGCACCGTACGCAGCAGGTCACAGACCACAGCCGCCCGCGCAAGCATGGCAGGCATCCTTCTCTTATCCGGGAGCACCAGGCCCATACACAGAGCCTTTCCAAGGTGGATATGACAGACATGTTGCAAGCGGGCACAGCTCCGTTACAGCGACTGATTCAGCTTATCATTCATTCGGTGTTACCAGTGGCGGTCCAGGACCGCCTGCATTCCATGGTCACCCTTCACAGTATGGATACGGACAACCAGCGCCCAATGCCGGGGACGGACGTGCCTTCGTCCAAGAAGACCGAGGCAGTGTAGCTTCAGCCCCAACCGATGCAGGCAACCCTCGCCGCCAACAGAAAGGTCCGCGCAGCAGGGCGAAGTCGGCAGTGCCACCATGTTTGACTTGTGGCAAGGAGCTAAAGAACAACTCCGATGCACTGTAAGTCACGCGCAACTGTCTGACTGCTATAAATCTGACAGCGGCGCAGCAAACACAAGCTCCAGCACGAGAAGCCTTATGTCTGTCGAGAGCAAGGTTGCACCCGCGGCGAGGGATTCGCAACTCAGAATGATCTCCAGCGCCACCGCAGTTCCGTACACAAGCAGGTACCCATCGTTGGACGCCGAGAAGGCTACATATGCGCCGCTTGCCCGCCGCCACAGCAAGGATCGAGACCTAAGTTCTGGCCCCGCCGGGATAACTTCAAGGCTCATGTGAAAAGGAAGCACAGTCATATTCCCGTCGAAGAGGTAATCAGTGCCTCTTCAACGCAAAGACCCGATGATGCAATGACCGCGGATCTTGAGTCCGGCTACGCTTCAGCGCCTTCCCAGACCGACCCACTGGAACACTCGTTCCAGCATGACTTCTCCGGTAGCCCAATGGTACCCGGACTTCCAGGCTACGCGCCACAGCAAGGTGATTACTTCCTCGACCTGGGCAATGCTGCACAGACCAATCCGTTAGCCGGCGTGGGTGTCGGCGCTGGAAGCTCGGCTAACCAGCCTGTGGCCAGCAGAGAGCCAGAACCTGGCATTTATGCACCCGACGGCGGCTATGGACTGTCAGTACTTAGTACCGCCGCGGCCGGAATGAACACCCTGAGCTCTCCAGTGGATTCTGGGCTCCCCACGCCCAGCCAGCCGTGTGGCCGAGTGCCACAGCTGATGGTCAGCCAACACGGTCCCAACATGGACATACAGCCTGGCTATGCTGCCATGCAATGGAGCCCGGTTTTGAGCGATAGATCAAGAGAGGGCGCTAACGACGAGGACGCTGGAATGAGCAAGGATGGAGGAGGCAACTTCCAATGTAAGTTTTGCGATAAGGTCAAGAAGCGCGAGTGCGACCTTCGGTACGTTCGACGCTTTGAGAGTTGTACGTGCTCCGACTGATTGTCCGTAGGAAGCACATGAAGCGGCATACTCGCCCTTATGGCTGCACTTTCCCGGATTGCCCGAAGCGATTCGGAAGTCGCAACGACTGGAAGCGACACGAGAGCTCGCAGCACTTCCTGCAGGAGATGTGGCGATGCAACCTGCCAACACAACATGGATATCGATGCGGAGAGCTAGTTCACACGCGCGACTGTCTGCGCCAGCATTTCCAGACGAAACATCCTACTCTTTCGCACCTTGAACATGACGGCCTTTGCGAAAGCATGCGCCTCGGCGTGAATGCACACAACCGGTTTTGGTGTGGTTTCTGCAACCAACTCATCCCGCCAGGAGAGGATTTCACGCAGAATGCTTTAGACTTCCGCTACAAGCACATTGGAGACCATTATGATAAGGATGATGCGGACATTGACACTTGGGTATGCGTTCGAGCGAATAAAAGAAAGAGCGACCTGACAGATCATGACAGGAAGAAGATCAAGGGATGGATGCGTACGGGCCGATCTGACGCTGATGGTATCTCGACACAGTCGCTTGTTCACGGGCCCACAGAACCAGCAAATTGCGCTTTGCCAGCTTATGAGCCAGGCATGGCTGTGCATGGTGCGCTGAATACGTCGAAGAACAAGCGACGACGGGTCGAGCTCGGACCAGAGGCAGACGCAGATAATGTCAGTGATGATGACTGGGCCGGTGGGAGAAATCTTGGTTGGACATAATGAGCGATGACATAACGACAGATGCTATACGAATGTACATCATATGTCAGATAGGATACTGTAGCCTTAGATCTGCTTTCAATGTCGCCTCATGCTCTTCCATACCCGCTTCAATCCTTTCCCATGCGCACATTCGTGCACTGCAAAAGCGCCATGAGCTCCGCTGGAGTCGTCGCTGAAGGGCAATGCTTCCAGAGCTAAAGGGTCTGCTGCCACGACGTCCACACGAGGCTGCGTGCTTCGCCAGCTGTAGAGCGGGTCCTCTGGAACTCTCAGGTCCGGCCTCGTCAGCGTCATACGCATCGTCATCTCGCGATTACTCGTATTGGAAGAGCTGCGACTTTTCGTGAGTCTCTCCTTGGAATTGGCCTGCAATGGTAGGCCGATGCCTGAGTCGAAGGAAGCGGACTGCACCACCATGCGGTGGGTGTCTCCTGAAGCCGCGGTAGGAGTGGACGGGCTGCCTGTATCTATCGATGCGTTGTCGTCGTCATCATCGTCATTACTACCGAGAGAGGGACTTTCTTCGACCAAAAAAGACATTGCAGTACCAGACGAGGATGATGGAGCGCGTTCAGGCGCTGGGAATCCAAACTCGACGACCTCGTCGAAGTTTTGAGGGGTAGCGAGGTACTGGCGAAGTTGCTTGCGGGCATGAGAGTCCTGATAGTATGTCGCTTGTGGAGTCGGCGTTGCCGATGCCATGGGCACGGGATCCATGTATGGCTGTGACATGCGGGCAGACACCGTAATCTCGCGGACCGTAGACGGCGAGGGCAGTGGCGCCAGAGTGGGCGGCGGCAGAGCAATAGGTGTCAAAGACAATGCTCGATGGAAGTTTTTGCGCCTTGGCCTCGCTTCCGCTGGAGGTGGTGGCGGAGGTGGTGGCGGCGCTGATGGCTGTGGAGGTATCTGGGTGGCGACTGTGACCACTGAGGACCGCCGTCTCGAGTAGAGCTTGAATATGGCCATCTCAGCGTCGACAGTCTCAGTACTTGCTCGTGACTGTGAATCGTCCTCAGAGGGGTTCCGACAGCTATTCAAGGTTTGGTATGCTGTATGCCAGCTGGGTGTACGAGCTGCGTTGTCGTCTTCACTCTGAGCCGATTCGGATCTGTAGACCTCTGCAGGAGACCCTTGACGAACTTCTTGCAACCTCTGCTCACACTGCAGAGTGAGAGACGCTTGCTCTTCCTTGCTGAACTGCTGTCGTCGTACCTTCTCCGGAAGTGTCAGGTACCATACAGCCTGCTCCTCAGTGATGAGCGTTTGATCCGATCGTAACTCGATGCAGCGCCGCTGATCCGAAGAAGACGAGTCTCGTCGTAGCTCAGTGGCAGATCTCGGTCGAAAGACCATGTCGGTAGATGAGGTAGAAGACAGCCATGTCTGCTTCCTGCGTTGCTTCTTCCGCTTCTGGGCAGCAGACTGTTGGCTAATACGAAGTCGTTCCACAGGGGAGAAATACTTCTTCCTAGCGACGTTGTCAGTGTTTGCTTCGACGTCATGTATTCGTTGAACTGCAAGGGCCCTGAGAGTATGCGGTGCAGCGAGCAACGCCATCTGCCAGTTTCATGTTCGTAACACCAAATGCATGCATGTTCCGCAGAGGCTCGAGCGTGACGACAGACCGCCTTTTGGCTGGCATGGTCGACTCGAGACTCGTCGTGAGCGTCTCGAATGAAAGCGCTGTTGTCGAGTTGCAACGAAACAGCAGTTCTAGGGCTGAGTTCGACTTACTGGACTGATGGCGGCAGAGTAGCGTACTCTTCTGGTGTAATCATGTCTGTTCTTCCTTCCGACGAGCTTCGCTGTCGACTCCGGTTGCTGCTTGCCCGATACAAGGGCCTTGAAGAGCGATCTGTAGCTGTCTGACGAAGCGCAGGTAGGTCGTTCTTGACGATTTCGTTGACTGGACATGGAAGACTGACAGCTGACCCAGCAGCTGGGAGCAGGTCGGTTGACTGCATGACGGACATTATTGCAAGAGAACTGCACTCGGTGGGCGCCTCCCGGTGTAGCAGGTGCGCAGGCCTCATGCATAGCATTCCAGCGCCATGGGAGCCATCGTGGAGTTTTTGTGTTACAAGTACAATGAAAGCTCGTCCGTGAGAACGATCAGATGAACGGGTGTTTGTCCGCAACGAAAACAGAATGCCACGCAGAGGCTAGAAACCCGGGTGTGTGACCACTCTATATCTGGATCAATAATATACTCGGATCGCGCATAGGGCTGACAGCTGAAGGATGAGTTCGGCGCCAAACACCCCATCCATGTCAGCAGACGGTGTCCTGGACTCCTGGCGCGGCACGCAATCAGATCACTGCGTGCAGCGTGCCATGCGGAAGCAAGACTCCGCGCGTTTCCTAGGGTGTTCCTGGCCCCAAGTACGTCCGTGGACAACACACTCAAGCCTCTTGGGTTGCCTTGCATACCGTCTTGCCGTTTGAGAAGGATCGGAAGGTCCTCGGCGCGGCGTCATGTAAACCTCAGACATTCCAGCAGCCCGCCTAACGCCACCAGATTGTTCACTTCTATTTCCATGCACGCGCGTAAATTGATTAACAATGACCTCTCCGTCCGAATCGCCGCGATCACGTTGCACGAAGTTCGCGTGACGTGTGTAGCAATGTGAGGAACGAGACTAGCATCTTGATGCCCCAGTACGATCGACAGCCTTCCGCGCATTAGCGGCCACTGCTCGCAGCGGCCAAGGATACAAACGTGCCTTTGGCCGAATGGCCGTTTGTGTCGCACCAATAATACGTTGCCTCAGCTGTAAATCCAACCTCGCGAAGCCTGCTGTGCATCGTACATCGATGTCTAGGCCTACCTATACTGGAGGTCGGGTCTGCCCTGCTATCCTGGACGCAGTGAGATGTTCCGGGTGCGACGCTATGCTTACGTCCAACTGATGTCGCCACGGACTCATCTCTGTAGGAACAGCAGGCTCCGATCGCCGTACGAAGGAATCGCGAACGCTTGATCACCGCAACTCGGTCCTCAAATAGGCCAATGGGTAATATGGATGGCCCCGGCCCCTGCCTGCTTCTCAGACGCCACGCCGTTTGCGGTCACTTGCAATTTCCAGTATCCCGGTACGGTGACGCTGTACGACCTGTCAACCCCAGCT
>JAKLLW010001636.1:0-13106 GCA_022814695.1 Neocatenulostroma microsporum
AGCGGTGTCGACGGTGTCGGTAGCAAAGGGGTTGGTGTAGGAGCTGCTCAGCAGAGCAGGATCGATGGACATGCCATTGCTGGAGACCTGGAATCCTGGTAGAGGGCCTTGTTGAACGATAGGCTCGGAGCTGGTACTCTTGATCTTACGGCGCTTGTATTGCCGCTTTGCTGGAAGCTTCTTTGTCGGAGGTGGTGGCGAGGAAGTCATCTCGATATCTGTGGGAGCTTCCTCGAGCTCGTGGTCACGTTGAGCTGCACGCTCCAACACCCTACATCGTTCGATCAGCATTCTGTTCAGCAAAGCAGAGGAGTTGGTTGTTTGCCACCTACCTCTTCTCGACCTCCTCCAGTTCGCGACTAAACCCATCCATCCATATCTTCAACTCAATCCCCGGCGTGAGGTCTTTGATGACGCTCTTAAGACTCTTCACCTTCTGGTTCAAGTACTGCGCAGCGACGAAAGCGTCGTCTCGTTCTTGGCGAGTTCGGCTGTGAGCTTCTTGCTCGGCTTCGAGCTCACGCTTTCGCTTGTTGAGGCGGACCATTGCGATGGCGACTCTGGCGTCCTGCATTGAGTCCTGTATCCTCTCGAGAATTTAACATGAAGGAGAAGGCAAGGAATGAAGAGTTGAGGTGAGGTGTCGCCCAGCCCGGTGGGAGAAGCGGTGAACTTCACCATGCGGTCGAAATAAGCTTTGGGAAAGCGAGACGGGATGGGTGAGGAAGGAGCGATACCACGCCTGCCTGCTGCAACAAAATGAATGCTTGCACCTCGCAAAAGCTGGATAAGCCTACAGCTCCTCCTTGTAATACTCCTCCTCGCTGCCCTCCTGTCCCTTTTCGTCACCGTCGCTGTCGCTGCCGCTGCCCTTTGTCTGCTTTGGCGTCTTCTTCCCACCTGCCTCCTTCTTGCCGTCCTGTGTCTTCTTGCCTTTACCTTTATTTTCTTTCTCGTCTTCCTCGTCGCCTATTATGCCACGGTATTCGCGTCCTCTTGGCGTGTCAATAACATCCAACTTCCACTGCTGCCCTTCAGCCAGCTTCTCCAACTTCTTCCTCAACTCCTCCACAGGCCTCGGGTCACCCAAACCAAGCTTCTTCAAGTCATCTTCAGACAGCGCTTTCCCTTGTGAAGATGCGACAGTGTCAATGTACGTTTCTTTCCCACCTCCCACAATAGCCGACTTCTCGATCTTGGCGCCGTCGGGTAGGAAAGCGCGTCCGCCTACCACAATGTCGCCCACGATCTGTATGGGCGTCAGGTCGTAGTCGTCACTGGAGCCGGTGAGGATTGCGGTGGCTTCGGCGTTGGCTTCCCAGATCTTGGCCTCTTTCTCTGCGCTCTTGAGGGCTTTCAGGTCGCGCTCGTAGTCTTCTACTTCGTCCTCGGCGAGTATCGGTGAGCACGAGATCGCGTGCGGGTGGTCCTTTTGAGGAGGTAAGAACGCGACGTCGTTGCAGAGACGCGGGGTCTGGATGACCATTAGGTAGGCGCAGGTGGCTGTCTCCTTGATCAGGGAGATACGGTCGGAGGATTGAGGGTTGCAGTGGAACTGTGAGACGCGTCAGCACCATCTATGCCTTGACATAACGCGTCGGCTGAGTAAATAAGCATACCTGGACCTCTATCCTCCTCGGCTTCCCCGTCAAATCACACGTCGTACCACCCTCCAACCTCTGCACCAAATACCGACTCTCACCCCTCTGCACCAGCTCTCCATACCCACTCCCCTTCCCACTCTTCCCCTTCCCACCCTCAGAAACATCAACCTCACTCCCACCCTCCCAACCACCCGTCTCTTTCGCTCCCACCTCATCATCACCTTCCGCCTGCTCCTGCTTCCTCCCCTCACCCAGGCCCTTATAACTTCCCAAAATGTACGGCTCAACACTACTATCCTCCACAGGCGGGTACGGCGGCACACCTCTACTCGGCGGCAACTGATGGAACTGCTTCACCCCATCTCCATAGCAGAATTTGTAGGACCACCATCCGCTGATGAAGTATACGCAATTGCCTTGCATGCCTGAGAGTAGCTCCCAGCCTCTGTCGTTCGCACGCGCCAGCTCCTTGGCTTCTTCTGCTTTGGACAGGGTTTCGTTCTGGGCTGCTGCGTTGGGGTCGGGTGGAGAGATGATGGGGATGGAGCAGAGGTAGCGTTGGGAGTCTAGGGTCATATATACGTATTCCACTCTGGCCTCTTCCTTGGTCTTGCCGTCGCTGGGGGCATCGTGGCCCATGTACTGCTGCACCTGTGAGGGTGGAGGCTCGTGGAAGTGATCGCTGTCGCCATTGCGTGCATTGAGATTGATTTGGTCATTGCTATCGAGCTTTGATCTTGCCTCCAGTTCCGAGAGGTATGTTTCGGCGAACTTGACCTCGAATTGGGGAAAGGCTAGGAGGTCGTCGTTGACGCTGAAGGTTGTTGGCGAGGCTGAGACTGAGGCGAGGAGGAGGGATGTACGGAGAAGAGCGGGTAGGGAGAGGAACTTCTTCATTGTGATGGTGTTTGTATGTCGTTTCAATGTTGCTCTGAGTACGAATGGATGGTCAAATCATGGTTGTCGCGTAGTAGACAGGTGTTCGCATGTGAGCGAGCTGACAGGTGTGATCGACGGGAAGACTGCCGGATTGGGAAGCTCCCTCTTCCCTTCTCACCTTCACCTTCACCACCACCATCGACGGCACGCGATTGCCAAAACTGTCGGACTTCCGCCGAGCATTGATTGCACCAACCTTGCAGCCTGTTGTCAAATTACCTTATTGTGGTCCAGAAGTCGTTCAGACTGCTACAGAGTCCGCGCTTTTTTGGAAGCCGCGTGGACGGGACTTCTATATTCAACATCACTTCACGCTCTGCTCTACACTCCCCTCCATGTGATCATGGCGGCGCGGTCATCAGGGTAGTCCACTTGTGACTTTCACGCTGGAAGCCCACTTTCACCTTCACACAATCGAGGTCTATAAAGTTGAGTCAACCGGTCCATCTCTTACACTCTCATCTTTCGCACCTCAAAACGCCATGGCTTCGCCGTCGACGCTCTCACATGGCATAAAAGAAATGACTGCAGGGCTCCGAAAGACGATCAATGCTCAGCAGAAGTTGCGACGTGATATCGACGCAGCGTCCAAGGTCATTGTGTACCAACGGAAGAGACTCAACAGGGTGCACAAGTTGCTTGCTGAGGCACCCGGAGGCCGGCCTGTCAAGGATGTTGTGTTTCACGAGTACAATGGGGAGATAGAGGTGTTGGAGAGACGGTAAGTCCTCTCCTGTCCAGGAAACGGCCTCTGTAAGGATGCTCATGTATGCGTTGCAGACTACTCGGAGAACCGACTGGACATGTACGACCACCTGACGGGAGTCAACAATTGACGCCACCACCTTCGGCCACCAGGGCAGCAAAAGCCGCTATCATGCCCCAAGCGCCTCCTAGCCCACCGGACAGCGATCGCAACGGCCCATCTCATGAAGCTATAAGTGCACCAGAGACGAAGACAAGTGCTCGTGGTCGTCAGACTAGAGTCCGTAGAGGCCGTGTGCTACGTGAGGATGCTGAGACGGAACTTCGCGACAGCGACATTCGACGATCGAGAGACGACCGCTCCGGCATCACCAAAGCTCCGCAGCTTCTTCCGAGGAATCGCATCTTACTGCGCTTGATGCAGAAGCAGCGTAATCACGGCTTCGCCTACGACATTATGAGGGATGAGGAGATGCAGTATTGGGCGCCTGAGCTGCGCCGATACTTCACTACCGATGCGATTCGCAGAGCTGGTGTGTTGGCTAAACAGCACAGGCAAACTATCCGCCGAGTAAGTTCTATGAGCTCCAGCACCATGCAGCCAGTCCCGACCGCTGACTTATGGGAGGCCAATCGGTGTTAATTCCAGGAGCGACGGACTACTTTCGAATACTACATCAGTGGATATCGCTTCCTGGATGAGCGACGAGCGACGATCTACGCGATGATGACTACAGGATTGACAGCAGAGGACGTTCAGCAAGATGTTGGGGCGTTATGGTGTCTGTGAGCTAGCGCGCTGTATACTCACGATACGTACTTGTTTTGAGCACATTGACCCATTGCAGACACTCTGCTATCGAGACAGTTGCAACAGTCGCTTTCCGCGTTCCACAGTATGTTCATGCAGCGGGACAGCCGCTTGCAGCCATGTGCTCGGTCCTGGGCTAGCTACATTCCACAGCAGCAGCCCGTCGCAATGAGCAGCCGAACGACGTCAGGGCAGGCTATCACACGCTCAATGTTGACGAAGGGAGGGAGAACGGCAAGATATACCACAACTCTCTGCTCTGCATTGTTCGCGAAACCATACCGAGTTGCTTGTCAGCAATGTGAGAGCCAGATCGATACACACGAGGCAAATTGCAGCCGACGGCATACCGGCACGCTTCCTTTGTTCGAACGACAAGTTTCCTGATGCGGTCATTCCGCCCTCTTTGCCGCAATGGAGATGCCCTCGCTCTTCGCTTTCATGAGATGGATCCTGCGCCCACCGGCGAATCTCATCCAGTGGCAACATCCAAAAGTCGGCAAGATGATCGTACCAGATTTCGAGGGGTTGCACAACGCCACCGAGGCGCTTAATAGCTCGGAAGCCGAAAAGGTCTCCGAGCTGATCGCCAGTGCAACAAAGATCGTTAAGAAAGCGAAGAAGTTCGGCAGCGCAGGAGGGCCACTGGAAATGACGACCGGGTCAGGTAGAAGCACGCCAGCGAAGAAGGAGTCCACTGAGGGTCTGCAAGAACGGCAGAGCTGTGCGAGTGGATCAGCCTTCTACAAGTGTGCCAATGGCTTCACCGGATGCTGTTCGGTAGATCCGTGCAACCCTGGGTCGACATGTCCGGATAACAAGGCGACCAGCGCTGCGGCTGCAACGACCCCGGCTTCCACTGAGAGCAGCAATGACTCCGCAACCACCAAGGCCTCCGAATCTGCGACTTCGGCGGCAAGCAGCGCAGCGAAGGAAACGGGTAAAACGTCCACAGGTAGCTCCAGCGCAGAGACGAGCTTCATACAGACGGCGTCCGCTACCACTGGCTCCAAGACTACAGCTACCGCTGCGGCATCCACAACTGGGACATTAGTGCCAGCTCCCGACTGTCCAGCCGCAAACAATACGATCTACACAGACAGTTCCAACATAGCTTACACCATCCTCTGCGCGTTGCACAACACCTACCGCTCCTCTAACACGATTACCGTCGCTACCGGTGGCTATGGCGAGTGTTTCTCTGCATGCTCCGACTCGGCTGGCTGTGCTGGTTTCTCCTACGTCGGACAAGATAGTGGAGCCTGCTACCTCAAGCCGCAACTGCCAGACAGCGACTTCGATGTGAAGAACGGCACGAACTACCTCTCCTGCACAAAGGTCAATGCAACGGCCGTTGCACCATCAGTGACACCAACACCCAGCAGCAAGCCTTCAGGTGGCAAGAAAAGCTCAGCCGGCGCCATAGCGGGAGGCGTCATCGGGGCTATCGCCCTCCTAGCCCTCCTTTTCCTACTCATCGCCTTTCTCGCCAAGCGCCGCCGCAGGAAGATCGAACAGCGTCGCGCGACCATCACCCACGTCATCCACGGCCCGATGGAAGCAGTCGACATGACGACTGGCAAGCCCGTTAGCCCCAACGGTGGACATCAGAGGACTGCAAGCACAGCCCATGACGCTTTCGCGCCTTTCGGAGGTTCGTACTACTCTCCCACCATCATGCACAATCATTCCCGGCAGCGTAGCGTCTATCAAGCTCCCCACCAGCATGAGCAGCAGACTTGGGTTTGATCTGACGAGGTACGTGTCTCTCTAGGCTTCTATCGAGGGTTCAACAGTGCGGCAGCTGATCGACATGCCGTAGACGAAGGCGACAAAGCTCGTGAGTTGCGACGGCTGACACCTGATCGACCGCCGCCATCATTGCCGCCTGGCGCGAGAGCTGAAGGCGCTGGGTCGCTGTTGCCGGCGACGGTGTATAAGCGGCCGAGTAATCCTTCCGCGGACATGGTGGCGATGCTGGATAGTACGCCGATCGCACGGCCAGTCTCGCAGAACTCGGGCTCTCGATCAGCAAAGTTTCATGAGCATGTCGCAGAGATGGAGGACACGTCGTCTTACCGCCCTCCACCTGGTCAAGCAACGGGCCAAGTCAGCCCACATACGCCAGACACCGACTCACCTACACTCGGCAGGGCATCAGAACAGTCGAACCGTACGAGCAAGGGCCCTTCGCTATTCGACCGAGTCAGACAGAGACAGCATATGATGTCCTGGAACACCTACGATCCCAGGCAAGCGGCAGGCCATGATAGTACGGAGCCGGAGACGACAGCAACGATGATCCCACGGACTCCACCGGCAGCGAGGAGTCCGGAGCAAGTCAGTCCGGACTTGAGCAGTCTGCCGAGAGAGAGCAACTTTGTTGTCAGTCCTTTTGGGAGTTTGGAGCGAGAGACCGTATTAAGGAGAGATAGTGATCGGTAGTGTTGATCAGTAGCCTTTGCGTTCAGCTGAGTTTCCATGATGAAGCCTTGCGCATCCACTTCTCATGTTACATTCACTGAAATGATCTTCTTCAGCGAGTTTCATGGATTGATCCAGAAACAGCGGGTCCGAGCGTCGAAGTGAAATTCAATTCAATTTCGTCGCTAAGGCATGAAGCCGCTCCGATGTAGAACACAATTCGCCAACAACTTGCAATCACGATCGTTGATATTAGGAATCGACATGTCGCTCTTGATTTGAGTCAACCTTCTCTTCCTCTCCATCACCCAGCAGTGCTGCGACGACTGCGCACACCACTGCAAGTGATTAAACCGTGACGTCCAGACTCTCTATGGCAGGCCCTCACAAGCTTACAGCACATCAGTCAGGAAGACCTCAAGGCAAAGGCGAATACCATAAGTCCCTCGACTTCGCAGCACAAGAAGCGCAGGTGTGGAGGACGACACCACCAGGCAGCACTCCTCGCCCACAAGAAGCAGCAGGCTTCATCATGGATACGACACCACCGGGAAGCCCTCCGCGTCCGCAATGGCCACAAGACTTCATGAACGGTCGCCAGAAAGAGCTCGTCCGAACCGGCAAGCTCCTCATCGATGGTTCAAAGGGGTTGGAATCGCTCGTCGTCTTCAAACATGCCGGAGAACAACTCCCCCCGCGGTCTGTGACACCTAAAGGGAGTGCCGGTCATTCGACTCGGAAGGTTCGGACAGCGGTGGAGAAGTTCGAAGAGATCGTGGTCTATGAAGACGAGACGGCCGAGTCAAAGATCCAGGACGATGAAGAAGCAGATGAGGTGGACGCTGCCGTGGAGAGCGGGCCACTCCAGTGTCTGGGTATTGAGAGCGTGCTCGGTGGAAGGTTCAGACGGCGCGACACACGCGGCACGAAGAGACCTCGAGGACCTCGATCTCAAGGAACGTCCGCCTCGGGCGAGAACAAAGAGAACGTGCACCCGAATGTGTCGCCAACTCGCGCGGCTACAGGCTATGATACTGGAGGTGGACAGCATATGTCGTCGCTTCGTCAGCAAGGCATGCGTCAACTCTCCGAGGATGTGAAGGGCGGGAAGAGTCATGCGAAGCATTTGTGAGCGGGAAAGCCTTCGTAGACGGTGGAGGCGGTCTATTACTTCGGCGAAAGGTGCATACGAGGTCGAGGAGGGATGGGTGGGAAGTACTTTGCTGATCCGGTCGGGATTGTGGTCTTTTGCTGGAGTTGGGTTTGGTTGTGGAGTTTGGGATTAGCAAATGTCTTGGATGGCGAGTGTCTCATACCGCTTGCTTGGTTGTTACTTCTCACGACTCATGCATAGTAGGCGCATAGCCAGATCTTCTTTGTCTGATCAGATACCATATAATGCACGACCTCTAGAGCCGCCTGCACTCCATGACCCTATATCCTGCTTCCGTACCCTCCACGCATCTTTGCGTACACCCTACTCATATTCACTAACACCCCATGCGGCTCTAACTTCTTTAATGCCGCGCGGTCTGAAGATGCACGTATATATTCACCAACGTTTGCGGGTTAAAGTGAATCACGCAATTCCCGGAGAAACACCCGCACAACGCAAGCGTGACACGGTCCTTATTCTTTTGCTTGTGTTGAAGAGATGGAGCAAAGCTGTTGCCCTCAACCTACCACACAGACCTGATACCTCTACGGTCGACCGACAGCGCACCTACAGCCATGAGCGACTCGCAGCATCCAGTTCGCGCAACCTGCACAGAGCCGGACGCCGCTAAGGCATCAATGCAAGAGTGGACAGACGGCATGACGGCGGGCTTCGCGCTAGATGTGTTTTGTCCACTTGACGGTCGGCGTGCCTTGCCCCCCTACCCTTACCCACCAGCTGCCTTTCAGCTCCCGAATGTCATAGTCCCACGACCTGCCATGTCTGACGAAGTGGTTTCGGTGCCCACTAATGAACGCAAAACCTCAACCAAAAAGCCCCCGGCTGCAATGTTCGACGAGTATCAGCAGGAGATCGTCCCTCACGGGACCGGGAAGCTACTCCAGAAGAGTCTCCTGGGGTCTGGTGCCTTCACAACAGGATACAGGAAGCGTAACAAGGACGCCACCAAAGATGACCCGTTCGTAGTGCCGGTGGCGAAGTCCAGTGGAAGTAGCAGCGGCTTGATGGAGGTACGACACTACCATGGCACGACCTGCATGGCAACCGGTACGAGGGCAAGAGATGATCCGAGAAGGTTCGTCCTCTGCAAGGAATGTCCGATCTGTAAACCGAGTGCGAGTGGTAAGTCCAGTCGCATCTTTGCTTCATCGGCAAGACGATACTGATTTTTCGTAGGTACAGGGAGAGGGACCAGAGCAGGCAGGCAGCGGCAGCGGCGGAAGGCTGGTAGCGACGACGGGGCCTGGTATCCGTTTGATGGTAGCTCCCAAGATATCGGTCGAGACGAAAAGCCGTGAATACTGATATGAGAAGGAGGGTTGGCATGATGCATTCACCAGCTTTTACGGCTTCGAGTGAATCCCGCACACCCGGTGAACACATCGCAAGCGCAACACTTCGCGCACAGTTCCTGGATGTCTGTGTCTCTTTCAAGCACAGCTCTTGCAGACCATCTCCTTTAATCCCACGACATAGAAGCGATGTCGAACCCAACAGCCGGCAACGCACCTCCCAAGATGAATGGCTCCCAATATGGCTTTCGATCAACCTGCGCGAACCCGGAAGCCGCCATAGCGCCCATGAAGGAGTGGAGGGACGGTATAACGGCAGGCTATGTGCTAGACGTTTTCGGCCCACTTGACAGTCGGCATGCCTTAACTCATCCCAATCCGCAACCCGGCGTGGCAGCCGCCTTCCAGCTTCCAAACGTCGAAGTCCTGCGACCAGCCATCGCTAGCCAGGTGTATCCTCCCCCCGCCAACGACGGGAGGACATCATTAGACGAGTACAACGTTGACGGAGTGTTCGAAGATCCCGAGCAGGGTGCCCTCACAGCATTCCATGAGACCCTCCTGAGGTCTGATGCCTTCTTGGAAGCTCCTTCGGAGTGCGCCAAAGATACCACCGAAGATGCGCAGGCGAGAGCACCGATGCCGAACTCCAGTGCAACAAGGGGTGTGACGGAGGTGAAGCATTACCATGGCACGACGTGTGTGATCATCGGTATAAGGGAAGAGAACGACCCGAGAAGCTTCGTGTACTGTGAGCAATGTCCCTTCTGTGGCTGGGCTCCGAAGGGTAAGTCCAATTGAGTCTCCACTTTAGCTGCGAACGGGGAGACTGATTATCCATAGCGAGGGAAACAGGCAGGCAGCGGCGACGGCGGCAGGCGAAGTAGCTTGGCTAGCAGCACTGCTACGGTCTGGCCATTGGTCCAAAAGGGTTGGGGGAACCTGATAAGGAAGAAGCGAATAGGGTGTACGGGTATGCGGTCTGACGGGATGGACAGGACTGTAGAGTCGATAGGACCTGGTATTTGTCGAGGTACCGTGCTCGATTCGACTGCGGTCTGCAAAGTGGCGCAAACAAAGCAATATGTAGTACTCGAAGACGAGTGCTACCTTCGTTCTGAAAATTTCCCCCAAAATCCATGCTCCCCGAACTTCGTCCCTTGCTTCGCACGGGAACGGCTCGACTCTTGGAAGTGTCTCCAATACTCTGCCATTGAACGCCGTTTCCACCTTATGAGGTCATCTCCACATCTCCGTTCTCCTCGACACCATCCACACCATCCGCTTGCTCCTCCGCAGCCCCTGCATCCCCTATCCACCAATTGGTCGGTCCCAGCCCAGTCATCGCCATGCTTGCCACGACCCTGTACGGTGGCACACGAAGTCCATACTCGTCCGTCTGATCCAGATCATAGTCATCCGGTCGCTTCATCTGAGGTGATAGGTCCACCCAAACCTCGTTCTCTATACGCAGGAGACAGCTTTCGAGTCTGTCAAAGTAGAATTCGGCGTCGCCTGTACGCCAGATGAAGACCTCGGCGCCACTATCCGGATCCTTGTCCCATGTCGTACCTTCGAAGAGGGCGCCGAGCGGTACGATGATGTCCTCGAAGAAGTCGGTATGCATTGCTATGCCTGCCGGAGTAGAGTGATTGATCGTGCCACGGATGATCTCGCCTTTGAAGGGCCGGAACACGATCACTTGGAAGTCGACGTTGACGTTGACAATGCCGGTGCCATGGCCGATTAAACCCTCTGAGTGTGAGAGGAGAGAGTGAAAGCCTACGACTAGGCCGATCTTGTGTATGACTTTGTCCGCATACTTGGAGTTGATCCAGTCTTCGATGGCGCGACTGCTCAGCTTGTTAAAGTCTGATGGATGTATCTGAACCACGTCGGCAAGTGTGACCTATCCAATGTAAGTCCAGTCTCGTGTTCAGCATCTAGTGATAGTACCCACGACTCTGTACATCTTGCGTTTGACGCTGTGGGAGGATGTGTTCAAGCTCTCGTATGCCCGGAAATGGTTGTGGGCAACATAGATGTCACCGGTACTTCATCGCCGCAAGTCTCTGAGCAATCATGGTACGTCGACTGTAGTATGATAGATCCGAAGCAAGTCTAAGAAGCTGATGAGGATGAGTTGAAGGAGGTTGTTCTGTGACTGCAGAATTGTTCGATGTTTGCGACCACTCGGCAACGCTGCCGAGACGGCCCGGAGAGCCCGTGCCTGCAACTTCGTCGGCTCTGCGATCCTCCAGCCTTCTGACATGTGAGCAGAACGAGCCTGTGTCTGCGAGAATATGGTTGAGAGGCCAGGAAGCTCCATGGTAATGCGACCGCTGGAAATCTGGAATCTACAGGATGAGCGGAAACTTCTCATTTCCGCCCCCACCTCCGCCACCGCCAAAGGCAGCATCACCAACTCAGGCATCAGACGGCAGTCAGTATGGATCTCAGCAGAGGGGCGGCGCTGGTGGTAGATGCAGAGGCAGAGGTCGAGGGCAGTCTGATGGGCGCGGTAGAGGGCGGGGAGCATCTCATCGAGGACGGGGCGATCACTCCAACGGCGGCACTTATGGACCTGGACCACAGTATGGCAGGAACGGGAATAGCCAACCTAGTAATGGCCAGATGAACCAGTCCAACTATCATGCACCACCACCGCCGTTCAGTAATCTGCCAGCGGGTGCATACATCAATCCTAACTTTGCGCCTCCGCCAAACGGTCACAGTCAAGTGCCACCCTTCCAGGCCCCTCAAGTAGATCGTTCAGTCTCTTCGAACACCCCGTCGCGCAATACTGCCGGCCACAAGCGCAAGCTAGACGCACTTCGACCGCCACCACCTGGGAGGGAGCCAGGACCGCAAACAGCACCCTCTATCCCAAGCTTTGGCGCGCCGATCTTGCCGCCGAAGCCGCTTCAATCAAAGATCCAGGAACCCACAGCGAAGCAGAAACCATCACTGTTCGGCAGAGGTCTCACGTCCGGAGATGCCGACCCTCAATATTCCTCATCTGAGTCCGATGGCGACGCGGACGGTGAGGATATCGACGAAGAAGCCATGCATGCAGAACTTGGAGCAAAGCTCACGTTTGAGCATAACGGCGTGGTCATGTCGCTCAATTCTGCTGCGGAAATGGCGGCGTGGCAGAGAGAGCGTAAGAAGAATTGGCCTACTAGGGCGAGGATGACCGAGAAGGAAGCGGAGAGGTGGCGGGTCGGGGAGGAGAGGAAGAGACTATTGGCTGATGCTGTGTTGTTGAGTGGCAGCAGAGAGGGCAGAAACCGGCGCGTGGAGACCGTCAGGCGAAAGGAGCCGCAGCCTACAAGCGTCGCAAAGCGTCCAGGCGGTCATGACAAAGCAGCAAGCGAAGCAACGAAACCGGAGAGTGCGTTGGAAAAGGCCAAACGAGAGATGATGAAGCAAGAGGCGAATCTGAGACTCATGCGAGAGCGCGTAACCAACAGCGAAAGCCATCTGGAGCGAACTCGAGCCCAGCGGGCCGAGCAGGAAGCCGCTGGCACAGACGCCGCTGGGAAGGCGGATCTGCTAGTCGGCTACGAAGATGATGATGAAGACGGCGATCAGCACGCCGACAGTTCTTCAGAAGTCTTGTCCGAGTCATCAGTGGTCAGTTCAGACACCTCTTCGGAGGGTGATTCTGATGATGATGGCCCACCCGAAGAAGCCACCTCGAAGCCACCTGATATGAGCGCTTCTGCATCCCGGCGACCCGTGTGCAAGTACTTTGCTGCAAGTGGATACTGCAGGGATGGTGAAGCATGCGCATTTCGACATGAGCTGGAGCCTGGAGTACAGTCGCGACAGCACCCGAAACCCATCGCAGCTAAACGACCACCGGACACAGATGGCAACGAGCGAAAGAGCATCTACAAGCGCTTGATGGAGCAGCAGAGTGAGGAGGAAGATCGCTTGGCATTGCAGGTGGTCAAGCACCTCGGCAAGGCTGGCTTTTTCAGTATGTAGCTATACATTTGCTCAGTATGCGATCCATCTGTGCGCTTCCAATATGCTCAATCCTCATCTGCTCATCCGAGAGCCATCGTGCTACCATCTCAATAAGGTAACTCACAGCAGTGCCACTGCTGGCACGCTTTACACCACACCATCTCGTCTCCATCGACCTT
>JAKLLW010001637.1:0-13084 GCA_022814695.1 Neocatenulostroma microsporum
AACAAGCGTGTCAGGGTGGAAGTGACGCTCGTCTAAATCTAAGTTAGGGATATGAATAAGAGATCTAGTTATCAGACCCGACTGCTTCAGATTGGACGCAAAAAGGAATAGTAAGACTGCAATTGATGACGGGATGTTGATGGAGCCCACAGGTTGGCTGGATTTTGCGGGGGCGGGCAAGGGCGGGGAGTTTGTTAATTAGGGTCGGTGACAATGGTCGTTGCCGTCCAGGATTTCTATTGCACGAGGCTATTACGAGTCCACGAGATAGCTATAATACAGACGGATAATGCTCACTCTTTTCGGAGATGCGTGCATACCGTCTCCGGGTCCGCTAGATGCTGTCTCTCTCAGATAGAAGCGTTGTAAGCCTCTAAAAGACAATACGGTAGCCAGTTCGACGCGTTGACTTTTGGAGAAAACGGCCATGTTCAATGTCACCAAGCCTCGGAATAAATCAAGTCTGAGTCTTCCTCCATCTCAACCTGCAATCTCTCAAAGAACTTCATGCACATTCCCTCAACGAGATCATTTCATACACAACGCCGCCAGACATCTGGTGCCATTGCCGTGGCTCATGTTATCGCCGTCACACTAAGGAGCTCCAAGCTACGACCAGCAACCGTGAGGGGTCTCACAGGCCAGATGGAGACTGCAAGGCAGACAGAAAGTACATACCATGCTGAACGGAACGTGTTGCAGCTGACTTCCGCCAGTTCGGGGCCTCTCTTCAGAAGTCGAGTAGACCTGCCAGAACGAGGTGTGTTTCTGTGTGGGAGACCTCGAGCACAAACTTTCGTCTTGGCGGCATGTTCCTTTCTGGGTTACGGCTCACGCTTTGCGTATCTTCTCTCTTCTCGAAGAGATAGAGTACACCCCTAGCACGACAAATTTCCCTTGGCTTCCTTCGGCGTGTCGCAGCATGTACCGCCGCACTCCCAAGGCTATTGTGCTGATTGCTCGCACGCTGCAATGCTTATGCCATCTTCCTACCACTTCTCTCCTTATTTTTACTTCGCTTCTTCTCACGACGCCTCTCCACCCAGTCCTTCAGCGAGCTTGATTTCTTCGAACTTGCCGCATGAGGCTCCTGGCCGGTTGCAGAGTCAGATGACGGCGGCGCTAATGGAGCATCGTACTTGGCTTGTCGCATTGGGCCTCCAAACGCGAGAGCCTGCATTCCTCCTATACCACCAGGTAGAGTACCGCCCTCGCCAGGTTGAACGTATCGCTTCTCTTCAGCGAACTCCTGTAGTGACTGTAGTCGCTCCTCCGGCGTCATGTCTTCGATGCGCTTCGATGCTATGGCAGCAATACTAACAAGGTGGCCGATTATCTCTGGCTTCGGTGGTCGATTTGCAGGGTGTCCAACGCTTTGGGCTGTGAAGCCGTCTCATTGCCTGCCTGGCTTCATGTCACCACTGAGGTGTCGGTACCATGGAGTTGTCCATAAGTAGGCGCGAATGGCACACGTGCCTCGGGAGTGGGCTCCGCGAACGTCATTGAAGACCCTGCTGTTCCTTCTTCCATCCAGGCCTGCGATCTCCGACTTCCACACCGGACCTGCAGCAGCCACGAGCTGGGATAAGAAGTCAATGTTGAATAGACGCAGTGAGAATGGCATACTCAAAGGAACGTGCATAAACGTGGTGCGACTGATGATCGCCAATTGGCGCGTCATGCCTTTGTACCTGAGTAGACCTGCAGGAACGACGTCAACTACCAGATTGCCGGACGGTCTGGCGTTGAGGCTCTCCGCGCATCGCAGTTCTCCGCCGCATCAAGGCGGATTCATGCATTAGATCTTCAATGGTTTCTGCCGGCAAGACGCGCTGCCCGTCCGGTATATGTAGAGCCTGGTAAGTCCTCAAGATTGCTGCACACGCTTACAACCTCACCCTCACCATGCGTTTCGACTTCACCACTGCCGCAACGGCAGCTCTCGCCTTCTCATCGCAAGCGTCTGCCCTCAATATCCTACTGGGCAACGACGATGGCTTCGCGAGCGCCAACCTGCGTGAGACTTACCGACTTTTGAAAGCCAGTGGCCACAATGTCGTGGTCGTCTCAGAGGCCGACAACCAGTCTGGAATGGGCGGGCGCTCCGTCTTTACGGTGAACTCGACCCTCTTGGTACCTTCCGAATACGGCATCATCCCTGCCGGCGCCCCATCTTTCGGCAATGCTCCTGAGGATAACCAGATCTTCTATTACAACGGCACGCCTGCTGCGTGCGCCTTCGTTGGCATCGACTATGTTGTACCGAACTTCACGGACTGGGATGCTATCGACCTTGTCGTTGCTGGACCAAACTTTGGGTAGGTCGGGTAGCTCTAAAAGGTTCAAGAACTCACACTGACTTACTGTTCCGCAGCACAAACCTTGGACCATTCTTGTACACGCTGAGTGGTACCGCTGGCTACACATACTCCTCTGTTGGTCGCGGTATCCCAGCCATCGCTTTCTCTGGCGGGAATGGCGAACAGCGCAGCTACCAATGGATCAACGCCACCACAGAGTCCGGCTACCCTGATCCGGCTACCATTCAGGCACAGCTTGCTGTGAACCTTGTCAATACATTAGTCAACAACACTGCGCCAGGCCAGCCAATCCTGCCCCAAGGTTATGGCATCAGTGTAAACACCCCATACATCACCTCCTTGACGAACGACTCCTGCGTCAACCCACCTTTCATTCAAACCAGACTCACCGGCGGTGCACTCTCCGATATTGCAGCCCGCAACGAGACTACTGGGCTCTTCCACTACGAGCCCGTCGAGCCCGTTGGTGGCCTCAATACTTGTATCAACGGTGACTGCGACCTCCCTGGAGAGACTGACGTTCTCAACGATGGCTGCCAGAGCGCTGTATCGGTCTTCACGGTGGACTATGATGCGCCGACTGGCGCCGAGCAGACGGACATTCGATCTCGGTTGGAGCCGCTGGTGCAGTACTTCCCGAACAGCACTAGCTCTGACAACACTACCACCGCCAGCTCGGGTAGACCCACTGGAGCGTATGGATACCGGAATGGTAACTACAGCTGGGGCCATCACCCGCATGGGCCGCCTGGTCACCACGGCCCTCCTGGTCATCACTGGTCGGCGAGGGACAGTCTGTAAAGGGAACTTGATCGCATGGGGCAAGCTCCAGGGCCCGCCATATGTTAGCCGAGGTGGTACTGCGTCGTGCAGAGCTTGCAGCTCTCGAACCTCTCATCAATAACGGAGGTACCCTAGCTTGTACAGAAGTTATCCGTTCAGCTTGGAATGTACATCAAATTACATGAAGCGACCGTATCCTTGAACTGATCTCTTATACCATTTCCTACTTTCAGGCAGTTGAACAGTCTGCCCTACTCTTTCAATCTCTATGGGCACCACGAGAACGACAGTCGACTTGGCTCTCGTCGCATCCAGTCACTTGCCGAAAGCCCACTTTGGACTTCGTTCCACCAACAAGGAGTTAGGAGCCTGGCGAGCATCGCTGACCTACGGTAGACCTGAACATCTACGAGCGTCGCCTGCAGTGGGTCCTGCTTTCTTTCGCTTCCGGAGATGTGCGCTGAGATGAGGAACGAACTTCAGAACGATTGGGGATCATCCGGGCCGGACTCAGAAAGCGTAACCAAACGCTTACCATCCGACGCCGCCACACCGAAAGGCATTGACAGAAATCGTGGTCGCGATCGGATTGACCATGGATTCGTCCGACAGCAACATCTGTTGGGGTTACGAAGGAGGGTTACCGTGGCTCGGAGTTGGCCGTTCCCTCGGAGATTTCAGCCAGCTGCGGCGTGGGATCCATGAACGTCGAAGATCGATGTGTCTTCATGGATCGTCGTCTGAGTGCTGAGTACGTGTCGACTACATCGTTCGAAAGTGTATCAGGAAGGTCCACAGCGGCTCTTTGTTTGTTGTCCTGCGCGAGATTTCAGCCAGTGTCAAACACATCAACAGGAATGGGGCCAGAGTAGAGCGAGGTGTGCTGTGAGAGGAGGCCGAGGAGATCTTAGGGAAGAGGGAAGACTTATGATGTTTTCGGGTTTGATGTCGCGGTGGATGGTGTTATGGAAGAATGGTGTTGTGGAAGAATGGTGTTGTGGAAGAATGGTGTTGCCCGACGTGGCAGTGTAAGGTGGTGGTCTCGGTATGTGGAAGGGTGTTTCGAGTCGATGGAGGGGTTCGATAGAGTATGAGGGAGGCTTACCATGGTTGCTGTTCTGTGCGAGATGTCAACAGTCAGCCAATGTCAAACTCATCAACAGGAATCATGAATGGGGCCAGAGCAAAGTGATGCTATGAGAGGATGTCTCAGGGAAGACTCGACTTACGATGTTGTCAGGTTTGATGTCGCGGTGGATGAAGCTGAAGCAAGTAGAAGAAGAAGAAGAGAAAGCAAAAGGTACTTATCGGCAAAGTGGCATCTCACGGCTTCGTCGAACTTCGAAGCGCCCCACGACGAGAAGGGCACCAGCAAAGAATCGGCTACTGACGAGGTAGGTTGCGAAGTGCCTATACACAGATCTGGTAGCTCATAGCATTGCCTTGTGTAATACACAGAATGGAGAATCCTGCCAGCAGTGTGTGGCTACCGTGTGCCTTGATACTGATGCTCGTGACTGTTCCGAGTATCGCCAGTTGGCCGTTGTAACGTAGCATCATCCCATGGGCTGCTCGAGTAGAGAGACGTGCGAGTCTTGAAAGCCTGACGCTTGTATCCTAGATTGCCAGTGATACCACAGCCTGACACAGCAGCGGTCTGGTACCAAGACTTGGCCGAGGATATCCTCTTGCCCAGCAGACCATAAGCATTCGGTGTTGTGACAGGTAATCTTGTACTGTGCCATGACCGCACAAGCTCGAGCTGGAAAGGTAAGGCGAGGAGCGTGAGCCTAGGCTCAAGCACATCACTTCGTGCTACGATGCGAACGCACATAGGGCGACGGAGATGTGATGGAATTGCCGCAGATATACCCAGCCAGTTGCAGCAATATACTGGCTTTTCCCAGCGCAAACGTCTTCTGAGTACATCGTCTGATCAGTCGTCCATGGTGACGCTCGTCTCCGTCAGGCGAAAGTCGAGAAAAAGTCGCACATAGGGCTCTAGACTTCTTGTATCTGTTCGCCGCGTTGAGGCAAGAGTACGTTTTCGTCACTTCATCCCCATGATATGATTCGCTATCTCTGTATATGTGTGGCTCCGGTCTATAGCAAGCATTAAGGCGGACCGTTCCAGTCTGTAGAAGACACCAGGGTATTGTCAGGGCTCGTCGAGTCTGTCAATCTAAGACGAGATCTCCTGTACTGATACCTTGTGATAGCGCCAGATTAGTGTGTCTCGCTGTGTCGTTGGAACAAGGCTGTAGGACACATTGATCTTGTTGGTCCGGCCACCATGATCGACGGACTTCTGAGAGTAAAGCACATAGCTCCTCATCATTTGTTCCTGATTGCAAGAGCTGCTTCTCGTCAATAGCCTCGGTATCCTGTTGCTACTCTGTCGGATCGTTGTCGTCTGTAAAAAGCTGTTGCGATGTGAAGAGCCCGGGAAGCCTCCAACAGCCTCGCCTCATCCTCGGGTCGAAGGGTGGCGGTATATAAGTAATAGGACTGTCCCAGGACTTTATTAAGCTGTGGTGTCGGAGTGGTTAACGAGTCAGACTTGAAAGGGGTCAGATTGTCTGTAAAAAGGACGTTCTGGTTATCCCCACGAGATATCTGATGCCTTCGGGGTACGTAGTCATACCCTGAGCTCGATTATACCGTTCAAATGCTAACAAACCCGAAGCGCGCAGGTTCGAAGTACGTAATATCATCACCGACTAGGCATTATGTCGATTAGCCACTAACTTGACAACAGTCCTGTCCGCAGCGTCAATCACATGTCTTTTTCCTCCGTTGGAGGAACTTCTTTTGCAAACCTCTCTTTCGATGCATTTGACGATACGACTCAATTGTATGCTTTTACATCGTTCACCAAAGTCGCCTGATCGTTGGTTCTTGTTCCATCAACCCGAAATGTGTAATTCATCAAGGCGCCAAGACATGAAGTTCAGATCGCGGGATCTCCCGCCCGCCGAAGCCTCCGCCGTCTCGCCCTCTTGCTTTTGTTGCCGCCATCTCAGCGATAGCGAATACGGAATAGGGCTCCAGGGCGCGATTCAGGCTACGGTTTCATGCTGCTGACCATATGACTTGGAACGTCATGTTTACTTGTTCCTGCATGCGATTGTGGATCGGCGCCAGCATAATATATGCTTGAGCTTCCCCACTAAGCTCTTCTTCCATTGAATGAACAAGCCGTACTTCAGTCGCTTGAATGAGTGATTCAGAGGGACTCAGTCCGACCGCTAGGCCTACAATACTCGAGAATGGACGGGCATTATCCTCCGGCGTCCTCTCAGACGAGACAGATGGCGCCAACAGTAGCGGCCATATCACAATGGCGGAGACGCCGCAGAGACCGTCCATGCTCAAGCGCAATACGATGAGAGGAGAGAGCACCAAGAGCATCAGTGAGGCATTGCGGTTGGCATGGGCACGGGAAGAGCAGGAGACATTGCTGGGAGAAGACGAGCAGGCAGACGATGACGGCTGCTTTCCACCTCGCATCAATGATGAGCCAAGGACACCGAACCCGCATAGCCATTTGCCTATATACACGACGATACACAAGATCAGGCGATTAGTTATTGCGAGCATTGGTATGGCAGACTGTGTCCGAGTATTCGTTCCGAAGAGATGGCTGATAGTCCGTATATAGACGATCCGTACTCTCTCGACCAGCTTAAGAGTCCTCGAATGAACGTATCAGTGATCCGCCCGCTGGTAGACCATCTATACGACCCAGACGACGTCTCCATTGTGTACTGTCTTCTGGTGAACCGCATACAATTCTTCAGAGATCAGTCCTACCAAGCCCACCACCAAACGGTCAACATCACCCGAGCCAGCGTCTGCGAGCTCGTAGCCAGTCGCGTTCTACGCCGCTACGATGAAGACCACGAAGGCCGCCAAGGTCTCCTCATGCTCGCCAACGTCCTCGTCGCTGGCTTCGAACCCTTCCAAAACGCACCCCGCGAGATAATTGACGCGAACCGAGCAGCCTTGCACTGGACAGTCCGCTGGCGCCTCGCTCGCCCAGAATACCAACATATGCTCACCGCCCTAGAAGTCGCCATCGTCTCCGAGGCCAAGAGCTTCCTAAGCACAACCGCCTGCCAGAAAATCGTCGAGAACGTCTACCGCGGCCGCGTAATCTACACCCCCACAAGCTTCATCGACATCCTCCCCGACCACTACAAGAACCGCGGCATCTCCCTCTACGACCCCCGTCGAGCGCCCTACCTCAACCAATACCGCCTCATCGTGCCGCGGACGAGGAACATAATCGAAGCCTGCCAGTTCGTCATCCTCCTTATCCTCTACGTCCTGATGATGGCGAATAAAGCCCACACGATCGGCCCCACGCACCTGAAATACACCTGGTACGAACTAGCCTTCGACGTCTACGCCGTCGGCTGGGTCCTAGACGAAACCGCCTCAATCCTCGAGCACGGCTGGACAGTGCACACCGAGAACCTCTGGTCCTTCCTCGACATCACCTTCGTCATAATCTTCTGGGCCTACTTCGGCGTCCGTATCCGCGGCCTCACCGACTTGGACGGCAGTACCTCCAAACTCGCCCTCGACATCCTCTCCATGGCTGCGCCCGTCTTACTGCCTCGCCTAGCCTTCTGCATGATGCCAGAGAACATGCTCTTCATCTCCCTCCGCGCCATGATGGCCGACTTCACCTTCCTAACTCTCATAGCCTTCTGGTGTTTCGGCGGTTTCCTGCTCGCCATGCGCTGGCTCAGCGAGGGTCAAGACGGCTACATCCAACACAGCGTCGTCACCATCTCCAAATGGATGCTTTGGATCTGGTTCGGGCTGGACGGGACTGGGATCCAGCGGTCCACGGAGATGCACTGGTTTCTTGGACCTACCTTGATGATTACTTTCGCTTTCTTGGGGAATACTTTGTTCCTGACTATTTTGGTGGCGATGTTGAGTAATACTTACACCAACCTTGCCCAGAACGCTACCGCGGAGATCCAGTTTCGGCGTGCGGTTCTGACTTTTGAGGGGGTAAAGAGCGATGCTCTTTTCGCTTATCGGCCGCCTTTTAATGTCCTCGCCCTCCTTTTTCTGCTCCCGTTGAAATGGATATTGAGTCCGAGATGGTTTCACAAAGTAAATATCACGGCTGTCCGCGTCCTCAATGCGCCGATCTTGCTTCTTATCTCCCTGTACGAGCGCAGGTACCTTTGGAAGCGCTCCCGCAGCGACTACTCTCCCCCGAGGAAACATACGTGGTTGACTATGTGGGAAAGGTTTGGAGCGCACGGAGATTTGCAGGCGGTGTTTGACAAGGAGCCGCCGCAGGCTATACTGGATGAGATGGATGATGTGGATGATGTGCTTGGAGGGGATGGGGATTGGGATAGTGGGTTTGTCAATGCGCTGAGGGCGAGACGGGGGAGTAGGGCGACGAGCGATGCGGGTGGGGTTTGGGGGAGGAGTATGAGTCGGGATCCGGCGTTTTTGGGGAGGGGGTTGAGGAGGAGAAGTACGAGAGATGAGGGGGCAGGGGGAGGTGGGGGTGGGGATGTTGCTGAGGTTTAGAATAAGTGTATGATGGCATGCTTACTGCATTGCTGGACTCATCCCTGACCTTCGTGAGGGCTTTATGGAGACGCACGTTGAGCCCTTTGGTGCTGAGGAGGAGTGGGCGAGAGTCGTCCTCGCCGGCACTTGGACGGGATAGCACCCTCCCGGTGTCGCCCAGGCGGAGACCACGCATAGCCTCTGTGCGCATCATGGCCCTTCCCAACTTGGATAGGGACTCTTCCATCTTGAACAACTCTCGGGGGCTGTAGATGCCCTCGTCTTCGGGCTTCGTTACCGCCTTGTACGTCTCGAGAGCCAGCGCGATGAACCGAGTGCGGAACATGGTATGCTACATTGCTCGTTGCTCGTCATTTTGTCACACTAGATACCCTTCATATCGGAGACGTGGTTCTCGTACCAGAATCGTAGTCGTAGGTTTCGTGCAGGTAAGCGGGACTTGCTCGAACAAGAGCTTGATGAGGGCGGCCTGCTGCGATGTCCTATGCCACCGTCACTCTCACTCTCCCGGAGGAGGATCTTCATGCACTTCAATATGGTGAGGAGAGATACCATCGACAAGGCTGCTCGGCCACGCTATATGTGCCGCCGAATCTTGTCGCAGGAGACGATCACTACTTCTCTGTTCAGTCTCTGGGCTCTTAGAGCTCTTACAAAGCTCGCCCACCTTACGAAGCTTGGCCATCAGATGACGTCTGTCCCTATGGATCCATCACATCACTGGCAAGGCTCATCATCATCAGTGTAACGAAATCCAAGTGTTCCGAGGAAATTTTGAGCCTCGTCACACGAAGTTCTCTGAAAGCGTGAGTTACCCGTTCTCCGTGTCTTACGAGCGCGGATAGCTTTGTGTAGACAAGCGAGCCATAGAATTGCTGCACTTTCGGAGATGTACGTACTCTGGCATTCCTCCCACGAAAGACCATTGCTTTTGAGTGCTTGTGCGAGGATACAAGGACCCTATCCCTGGCGACATCTGTGAGTCGGCTACTCTAACTCGGAGTGGCTGTCTCCTTCCAATGCGAGAAATTTGTGTTGCTACTCGTCGCTTGGATATCAGAGGAAGCAATCCTCTCTGAGAAGACTCTGCTATCGTAGCTGTGCTCCCTGGAGTGTGAGCGCTTCCCAACGCCCGAGCCATCACGACAGGCTTGCGTTCTCGCTTCAATCTAGCCTCACGGGTGACGGAAGCTCTCAGGACAAAGCGTTCTCTCGCTCTTGCTTGGCTCTAAGCAATCTTTCTTTTTTCTGCCGCTCAAGGAGCTTGAGCATTTCTTGGTACTCTGGCAGTTGATGATTGCCGTGGGTACCTGGGTCTGCGGCTGCTGCGAGGGCAGCCGCATGTTGTGCATTCAGCGTTACGACTACCGACATCTTTCCAACAGCCGCTGCACAGAAGTTTCCGCGGCGTCACTATCATGGCCATTAGCCGTCACAGACGCCGTCATGTATTTGCCATTGAGACGCCGTGGAGACGTCCTGCGCAGCTTGGTGGTAGTGAGAGCTACAGTGCCGTTTCTCATAGTGCCAGCGTAACCGTTGGCAACGTTCTCCGCAAAGTGGCGCCAGGCTGTGCTGTCGAAGGCTGCCAGGGGCGTGTTGGGCATGACAGCCGTTTGCGGGGCTTGCTGTTGTTCTGCTGTTGTTGTTGTTGAGGGTTTGTAGGAGCGGGAGAGTATGGCTGGTATGATGTTGAGTAGTAGTCGGCAGGTAAGGCACGCGGCACCGTCCACGCACCGCACTCCGCTGCCGGGGTGCTGCCGAGCGTTCTTTCCTATCTAGTCGTGCTTTTCTTTACAGACCCTTAGATACTTCGTACGAATACAGTGCAAATCACCCTACGTCTACCCTGTCCCTAACAGCTGGTTTGGCTGACCCGCGAACCACGCAGGCATTCTTGGACACTTTGTGCCGCTCCAAATGGTCAAATCTATGAAAGGCTTTGCCGCACTGGTCGCAGATGTGCTTACGGTCCCGGTTCCATACTATACATATTGACGGCCCGAGTTGGTAACGGTGGGAATGAGGCGTCGTATTGCAGTGGTGGGGAGCTGAAGTCCGTTATTGGGCTTCCGGTATATGCGCTACTAGCAGAAGGCGCCAGAGCACGCAGTTGGCGGGATAATGAAGCCTCGGAGGTCGGAGGAGCTAAGGACGCTCGGTTAGACGACGCTGGTGTGGCTAAACCGCCACCTAGGCAGGCATTCCTAGAATTGACGTGCCTCTCCATGTGGTCCTTTCTGGTAAAGGGTTTACCGCATTGTGGGCAGAAGTGTTCGCGCTCCTTGTGCACGGCGGCATGGCGCTCTAGGTCGCGGGGATAAAGATAACGGCTACCGCATTGGTTGCAGACGTGCTTCCAGTCATGGTACGGCGTGTGACAGCGTTTGTGGTGTTTCAGAACTGACCTGTTTAGGAACCGTTGATCGCAGTCAGGATGATCGCATTTGTATCTCCCCGGATCGGAAGCGCCGGGATCTGGCGTGGGAGGCGCACCAGTGATGGTGACGCGCGCAAAGTCACCTGGTCTGTCATCGAAGCCAAAGTCCATGTTGGCTTTGAAATCGTTCTCCTCATCTTCGAAGATAGACCTATCGTTTCCTGGTCGGCTTCGTCCTTCCTGCAGTAGAGCCAGCATGTTGAGTCTACGACGCGGCGTGCCGAACGGGAGAGTGCTGTGCTTGAGTCTCGAATACCAAAGGCCACAATTTGGACTAGGCGCAGGTCAGCATATGTGATAGCGGCACCTTCGAACAATGGTCCTACCATTTGACCTCTACTTCCGTGGTATTGTTCTCGACTGCGCCGCACTTCGGGCACGAGCCGGATGGCACTCCAATTGGCCCGAAAAGAATGCTCATCGTGACCTGGCGGCCGGGCCTGAACACGGAATCGAACGGCAGAGTGCCATCTACGTCTCGACGGCTGTGACGGTCGTGCAGTCGGAACATATCCCGCTGCACTCTGTGAAGTCCTGGCCTCCTAGAAAAGTTGTCGCACAAGACGTATTTGAATGCCTACAACAAGTGTCAGTATGTGTTTTATTGGTGAGAACTCTTGTCATTGAGTAGGTAACACTTGCCTTCCAGCTTTGTACAAACTGTGTGTTGATGTGATATACAGAGCCATGCGCATCTTCAAAGACAGCAGATGCCTGCGTGTATACACGGCAAGGCATCTGCGAGATGCTACGCTCTAGTATCCGTAGCGCGTTCCAGAGCAAGATATTGAACATGAACAGCGCTTGCATCATGTGCTGCAGGCCTTGCATCACGCCTTTTAGCGCTATGGCGCCAGTTCGCTGGGCATCTGCGTGATGTTGCTCTTGCCGCTGCAAACTATTCTCGATGCGTACTACTGCCTCTTGGGTCTCTTGGTGGTATCTTTTCCCTGCCGTGCTGGCTCGCCGTCAGCGAAGTTCCACGCGTTACAGACAGTCCATTGGATACTCACTGTTCATGAGTCTGTAACGCAATGCTCAACGCAGATGCGTGCGCGTGTATCTCATCCTGGAAGCTCCGTATGTCCTCCTTGCTGTACAGTTGCCATTGTATCTTGCGCATCTGCGCTTTGAAGCCAATCCTTACGCTGTCCTCTCGCAGACTCTTGTCATATTTCCTGAGCCGATGTAGGAAGCGTGCGATCGTCTTTTCGCACTCGCTCGCGATCGCCAGGACCGTGTCCCGTCCGGATGCCGTGTCGGTAGCATACTTCGCTTGCGTCAGGGCGACGCTCAAGCTTCTGAGGGCAGCAATGAGCCCACAGTATTGGGCTTTTGCTCCAGTGCTGTCCTCTAAGCATTTGATGACGTCGTGGATGAGCTCGATGCCTGCGATGAAATCGCCCACGGAGACGCCGAACGGTACCGGCATATCTCCAAGTTATAGCGGCAGCTTTTGCGCATACAGAGACGAAGAAGAGATATGAACGTAGTGCAGGGAATTGAGAAAGAAGGCGAGGCAGACCTCACAGTCATGCAGGTAAGGTTATGGCCTGTGGTGGCTGAGCATGTGCAGGTCCCATGACCTCCAGCCTATAGTCTTGATTATTTCCGGCGCATCTCATCAAATCCGCAATCCATGATACTGATTGTTTTGCAAGGTCAGATATTAACGAAAGCTATGAGGCGTGTGCAAAAGATAGGATGAGAAGAAGGTGAGGTGGGTCGACGTACCAGAGTTTTGCCGAAGATCTGCCGTGGCAGAAGCACGCGTTTCCTCGTGTCAATCGACGTCAAAGACATCAACTTATCGGCAATGACATTGTCTCAAGCAAATTGGATACGCGATGGTCTACGACGGAGAGTCTGGGCTGGTGTATGAAGAAAGTGTCAGGCGACGATGCGACTGCCTCCGTCAATCAGTACAGCCTAAGCGCTCAGAACCGCGACCTCGCGAGCAACAGAAAGGAGC
>JAKLLW010001638.1:0-13077 GCA_022814695.1 Neocatenulostroma microsporum
ACCCAGATCATTGTACAGAAGACTATAGATACCGTCATACCCGGCTCTCATGCACTCCACGCCGATCATCCGTGGAGGAGAGGAGAAAGGTTGGAGATGTACTCATTCTGCCGAAGTACCTCTCTTTCCACCAATCAGCGACATGTATAACAGCAGCTTCCACCATGCACTTGCAACACCGTTCCTGAATGAGATGTACTCCGCTTGACGTCTCGTCTGAGCCTCAAGTACAAGATGGGAGCTCAGGTACGGCAATGCTCACGTTTGGTGTTTCACCTATTGCCGCTGTTAGATCAATATGATACTCATTGAAGCAAGCCTAGCGCTTGCCAGTCTACTGACAGTTACTTTTGCGCATCCATCGCCATACAGGTCTGGCTTTAGCTGGGCAGACACGAAGTACCTTGTAACGTTCGGCGACTCGTATACCTACGTGCAAGGAACGCATGGACACCAGAACTACAGCTTCGTACGGCGATCCGCGCACCAGAGAGACATTCGCAGGCCTATTGCATGCTGACAGTGGCGGCAGATTGGCGATGTCTACGACTTCGGCTTCGATGCGAGTGAGCTGTTGTCTGACCGTATCGTTCAGAACCAGACGGCGACTGCAGAGGGTGGGCCGTGAGTTGCACCGGCAACGTAATCTGAGTCAAGTAGTCAAGTCTGACAGGCGAGCAGTAACTGGGTTGAATATATCACCGGCTGTGGCCTAAAGCCAGGCCTGACCAACCCACGGGACTGTGTGAAGCAGCTATGGGACTTCGCCTTCGCTGGCTCGGACATTAGCACGGAGTATACGCCTCTGCATCACAACTTCACCGTCTCTCTCGTGAACCAGACCGAGCAATTCGAGCTATATGCCAACCCCGTCCTTTCAACCTTCATCGACAAGTCGAAAACATTGGTCGGCATCTGGATCGGTATCAACGACATCGGTGACTCGGCGGAATACGACGTCGACTTCCCAGTCTTCTACAACGAACTCATTACCACATTGTTCGAGCGTGTAGAGCGAATCTACAACCTGGGATACAAAAAGTATCTCTTCATGAAGCTTCCGCCGCTCAACCGCACTCCGCCGAATGTGATTAGAGCTGGTGGGCCTTTGCCGAATGCGACGATGGTAGACTGGTATAACGATGCCTTGTCGAATCATTCGGCAGCGTTCCATCAGGCGCATCCAGATTCGAAGACGATGGTGTTCGATACGACGAAGTTCCTGAACCATGTACTTGATCATCCGAGCGGTTATGGGATCAAGAATACGACAGGGTACTGTGCGAGTTACGATCAGCCTTATATCAATACTGGTAAGCTTGAGTATGACAATGTCTGGGAGATGGCCACACATGTCGGCAAACGCTGACCATGACCTACGTTTCATAGACCCGGCGATGTATGACTGCTTGCCACTGTCCGAGTACTTGTGAGTAAGAAGTCAGAAATTATGTGTGAAACTTACTAACAACATCAGTTGGTTCAACACTGGGCATATGACAAGTCATACACACAGGATCTTGGCTGGCGAGCTGGAACGGTACTTGTACCGTCAGTAGTCTTGCCATGAGGTGTGAAGGAGACGTCTTTGGGATGCGTTGAGCGTTGCTGTCCAAGTAGCCACAACGACGAAGAACAAGCAATGTTGTCTGCCCACTACTACTCCTTACTGCAGAGAATATGCATCACGATGTCTCTGTCCAGCCTTGTCTGGCTTCTCACGCTGCACCTTCAAACTCAAACTTCCGTCATTGGTCATTAGGTTTCCGAGGCACCAAACGTTGCGTTTTCCCAAAGTTTCAATGTTATTGCCCTCTCACCGTACCTTTGCAACATTGTTTGGTCTTGTAATACTTTGATATGAAACGGCAAAGCGAAGGGAAGATGTTCAGGTTCAACGAGAGTGCGATGTCGCTGGACATGGAGGATCAGGACTTTGACGCAGAAAGACATCGGTCAAGCGCAGCGGACGTACTAAGCCCGAAGCCTACCAGACATCGCATGCCAGAGCCTCTCGAAGATCGCGATAGCGACTACCCTGAGGAGCGGAGTAGCTGGGGTGCTTTCATCAGCCTATTCCGGGGCGGATGGATGGCGCCTGCGGAGACAACATACGACTCGATTCAGTATCTCTTGACAGCAGACACGCTAGAAGAGCGAAACGAACTGACCCAGCAGTGGCGAGACCACAAATTGGAAGAGCTCAATTTCATTGGTGTGGTGAGTAGATCAACGGGGAGGGTCTTTGTGATGACTCTCGGTCTCTCGCTGACTCCGCGCCCATCTATAGGTTGGTGCTCTGCTCACAGGGTGCCTAACGAGCACAGGTTCTTGGCCAAGGATACTTCAGAACGGAAGAGAGTCGCCATGGACTGTTCGTGCCTGCTGGTACTGCGGGATCGTCTTTGCACTCCTCTCCGTTCTCACAGCCGCGCAGCAATCCATCCGTCTCCGCCGCCTTGCCGCTCACAAGGACGCAATGCGCTACACCAGACACTTCATGGGTTGCAGGGTTAGAGATAAGGACGGCATACTGCGGATCAAGCCACGGCGACTCCAGGTGTACGGCTGGCAAGCTGCCGTCATGTTCTTGACTTTGAGCGTGCTTGCTATGATACTGGGCATGTGCGTTCTGATTTGGTCGTCCACGGCGTTTGGGCCACTGAAGATGCAGGCGACTTCGAGCTGGTGGGGCAATGATGTGAAGCTGGCCATCACATGGTCGGTTGTAACCTTGGCAGCGATCTTTGCATTCTTTATGGCGCAAGTTAGCTTGGCGATGCGCAAAGATAAGGCCTAGACAGAGTAGACTTCGTACCTTATGTAGAGTAGCGGGTTCCCCAAGAACGAGGAGGCTACGGGTGAACTGTTGGCTTCATGTTTGTGCGGTACCGGGCCACGGTCGCTTGGGAACCAGGTATCGTTGCTACGTTTCTGATGAGCCTCGAATGCCTTTGCATCTCCATTCCCATTCATCCACCACTATGAAGTGCTGCGGTGCTGAAAGCTGGCTAGCCATGCTCACCGGGGCTCTCCTCGGCGCCCTTCTCAACTGTCGTCTTCGACCTATGCCTCGCAAGAGCAGAAGCCTTCAGGGCGGCGTACTTAGCATCCCACCTTTTCAGCTCCTTCTCTTGCTTCTTGGCATATTCTTGCAACCTCTGCTTCTCCTCCGCATCTTTCTCTGCTTGCTGCTCCAGCTGTCGTAGCCGCTCTAGCGTCGCAGAGTCTGGGGCTACGCTTGCTGGACGCAGACCGATCATACTTTGGGTGAGTGCGGCCATGGATGCGTCCTGTGCGTGTGCTTCAAAGTTGGCTAATCGACTTGTGAGTTCCTCCATAGTGAGCTTGAGCGTTGCGTTCTCGAGTTCTAGTTCCTCTTCTGTGCGAGCTTTGCCGAATGAGCCACGGGCTGCTTGTGCCTGAGCAGATCGGCTGTGCTTGGGTGATGGTGGGCCAGGTAGTTCGCGCGCATCTACGAAAGCGTCATCGTCGTCTTCACCGCCGAATCGATCGCCTCGTTTACGCGCTATCTCAGCGAAGGAGGTGGTCATTCCTGTCGGTGGTACGACGTAGAAGCTTTCTGCTGGGTTGAAGCCTCGACCCAGGGTGCCGCGTTGGCGGTGCTCATCTTCGACAGCAGCGAGTGCTGCTTTGGAGAAGTACTTCTTGACGTCTGGTTCGTGACCTGCTGAGACGGTCTGCTTGCCACTTTTGGTGGGTGGCTCGGGTTTGATGTCGTCGGCCGTTAGCGGCAAGCCAGCATAAGCCAATACAGATGATAACTTCGACATTGTGCCGGAGGTCAAATTGCTGTAGAACTTAGTAAAGCCTTCATCATCTTCTGTTTTCTTCGCGATCTTCGCTTGAGCGAGACTGGCTTGACTATCGACGACAGATGGCGGGGCGAGTCGCTGGCTCGACCTGACCGACCTACGGCTTTCGGGGGACAGTTGCCTGGCTCTGGCCTGGGCAGCCGGTGATGGCTGTGTTCTGCCGCTCTGAGGGATACCACGTCGAGAAGCAAGCTCCCGAGCAATTGATGGCGAGGCATCGCGCGCCTGGCTGCCTAACCTGGCGGCGGCGAGAGCAGAGGTCGTTGGCTTTGCCTTACCGGAAGTCACCTTCTCTGGTGGAGAGGCGACTTGCGAATCTGTCTTCTTGCGAAGAGACTCTACCGCTGGTGACTCTTCGACAACGGTCTCCGGCGCATCGCTGGTGCTCTGGGTTCGGATAATGCGGGCCAGTCGCTGATGCTGCTCTTCAAGCAATTTGAGCAGACGCAAGGCTTCGATATCGCTAGTGTTCCTCGCTGCTCGTGCAAAGTCTGTCGCGGCACCTTGGTGCTCGTCTGCGGCGGCGCTCCAGTGTACCTGCGCCGTTTCTTCTGCTGCCTTGCGGGCACGGGTATGCGCCTTCCACTCGTCAGCGTCCTATGATTCAAATAGGCTGGTCGCTCAGATACGAACCAGAGTCAGCGGCGCGACCTCCGCCATGACGCGAGGAGCTGGTTGTCAAGAAGTGGATGGTGATTGAAACAAGTTGTTTGTGAGGCAGTCGATGTGTCAAAAGAGTCGGATGGCAGTGAAACATGTCGGCAGGTCCATATCGGGAAAGTCCGCACCTAAGCGCGACCCTGATTTGCTTTCGCGGGGTAATCGAGGCGCGCTACCTTGGATGACGTTCCTTGCCAATGGTGCATCGACCTTGAGTTCCTCTTCATGAAACGGAGGGCTCATCACGAAGAACGATTGGGAAGACATCTTGCGCCACTGGCCAGAGTACGGATGCCTGGAACATGGCTCAAATCCGATCTTGATGCGACAGCCCGATTCTCCTGAGCTTCAGTGAACAGACCGCCCAGTCGGTATCTCAGGTCGCGCAACCGTACATTGTGGAAGGCGAGGACGAGATCTTGGGCGACCGCACCTTGGAATGCCGCAGAGTGATTTGACAACTTCTTATAATGCCTGCTACTGAATCTGGTACGCCTTCGCCACGGGGCGCACTCTCGAAGCTAAGGCGCAATAAGGGACTAGCCGAGGCCTCTACCACATCACTCACGACTGGCGACGGCGACGACTCTTCAGACAATGGCGGGGGTATGCGAGCCTCATTCGACGCAGCTGTCGACAAGGTCCGGGAGCGTACACGGCGTGGATCTGACGCTGGCCGGCGCGGTAGTACCGACGCCGCTTCCAAGCGACTATCCAGTCTTATCCCAGGCCGAAGGCGCAAGTCGAAGCAAGAGGGTCTAGGACTGGAGCGAGGGCTCAGTGATATCTCAACGGCGTCAGGCGACGGCAGTCTTGCGATCAGCGGAAACCGCTCGGATTCGTCTTTGCTCAGCGCGAGTGGGCATAGCAGCTTGTTGACGGACGACGGTTCCGACATTGAAAGGTACGTAGGCCTCTCATCTCTTTTCATTGAGCCATCGAACACAAGATCTACCACCACAAGGCCACGAGCCTACCACCGCCACGACATCGCGCTGGTTTCCAAATCGAAACAACCTGGAACCATGCGTGGCGGGTCGAGCCGAAAGTCAGATCCCCAGAAAGCACGCGCAACACCAAACTCACGCTGCGGCCCCATTGTCGTCAACCCTGTCCCTGCTGTGCTGCGTACACCCTTGCTGGGCATCAGGTGTTTATTCGGGCATCTTGTCGTACTTTTCAGGCCTCTGGAAGGTCGTACCTATTGCGAGACGCATCTGACGGATCTCTGAGACGTTTTGTACGGCAAAGGATTCCTTGTTGACGGGAATCTTCTACTAGCAAGCCAGTGAGGCCTACACTCTCACCACACGACTCCCACGCCGGGTTACTCACGCTGTCTTCGCCCGAGCTCAACCCTCAAACCAGTACTGTCGCTTCCGTAGATCAGATCGCAAGCCCGCTCCATGCCGCGGGCCCCACGAACTCCACCACGAGCATTCCTCAGATAATCGAACCTGAAACACAGCCATTCCCTGCGGCAGACCCTGTCCCTACCACCCAAGCACCTTCGCCAGCTGATAAGCTGAAGAGCGCTTTCACATTGTCTCGCAAAACACGTCCTGGTGATACAGACTCGGTGAGGCCTGTGAGTAGCAGTGGTGGTTTTGGTGGGCTGTTCAAACCGAAGAGTAGGAGGAATAGCGTCAGTTCCCAAGTGTCCAATGGGCCGGTGAAAGACGAGGAGCGAGATATAGTTCCCGACCCAGACGTTTCGGTTCCTGAGGCATTGGGAAGCACGACGGGCCAGGCGCAACCGGAAGCAGAGGAAAGAAGTGAAGAGCATCCCGAGACACCAAAGCAAGAGCCGCGGAAGAGGGGACGCATCAACACTGCATCCCTACCTGCTACACCGCCGAACCTCGTCGATACTCCTACCACGCTAGTCACGCCGCCTACACCTACAGATCCTAACGCCGGCGCCTCTACGTTCCCTAACGAGCTTGCCGCGGCCAAGAACCCTTCACCCACCAATCGTCCACTTAGCTCAGTCGAGAGCATTAGACATCGACGAGCGCAGTCCGCCAAGCTCCCTAGCAAACTGTCAAATGCGATAGCACCGCCGCTGACACCGACACTGGAAGAGGCCAAGACGCCAGGCGGCACATTGAGCCAACCTACCAACGCTTCCGGCTTCTTCTCGTCATTCCTATCTGCAGCGCAGAAAGCAGCCGATCAGCTCAGCAACAACATCAATACCACGGGTGCACAGAACAAGAGCAAGCCTATCACACCGAAAGCAGCGGAAGAGCAAGAAGGTGGAGAGGTGGTCTCAGGCGCGGATAGCAGGCCGGAGACACAAGACGGCACGAAACGGGAGAGCGCAATAGCTACGCTTGGTAAAGGTGATCTGAGCCTCAGTCACTTAGGCATCTCGGAAAGCCAGGACGTCAGTCCAATGAACTCCACAGTCGACCTGCCCCAGCAGGATGCACCGACTCAGAATGGCACCGCGAATCAGAAGTTCGAAGAAGATTCAGCTGCACGGGCGGTATCCATGGCATATGAGAAGCCTGTGCAGACCGCGGTGAGCCAAGCCATGGGTGCAAATGGCAGGCCGCTATCCATTGCTTCCAACGATCGGCTGATACTGGTTGGTGATCAGAGTCCACCACGCTCAGGCACGGATGCTGAAGCACTCAAGCGATCTGGTAGTGTGCGCAGTAAGCTCAGTGGTCGGAGACGCCGGCATCGAGCAAGCTCTGCAACTACTGGCAATACTATCGCCACTGGTGGTACGATAGCAGCTGCCATTTCGGCGAGCACGGCAGCTCTTACAAACCCCAATACCGGCGGCCCCGGGCATCGATTGACTGGCTTCGCTGTCGCGAGCAGTAAACGGAACAAGGACTTCCATCAGCTGTTCCGGAGCGTGCCAGAGGATGATTACCTGATTGAAGACTACAGTGCGGCACTGCAGCGTGATATACTGTTGCATGGCCGCCTGTACGTGTCAGAAGGCAATATCTGCTTCTCAAGCAACATCCTTGGATGGGTGACCAATCTCGTCATCAGCTTCGATGAGGTCGTGTCGGTGGAGAAGAAGAATACGGCTGTCATCTTCCCGAATGCGATTGTCATCCAGACACTGCAAGCTCGAAATACCTTCGCCAGCTTTGTCGCGCGAGACTCTACGTACGAGCTGCTCATTGGTATCTGGAAGATCAGTCATCCGAACCTGAAGAGCTCGCTGAATGGTGTCTCTCTGGACGATGCAGGCACTGGCGATAAGACCGAAATTGCAGATCCGGAGGCTTCGGATGATGAGGTTGGCGATGGCTCGGATGACGAAGTGTATGATGAAGACGAGGACGACGATGTTGGTAGCTTCACAGATGCTGGTATGGCGCCGAGTGTTGCTGGAAGCGATATCGGTGACGTGCCCTTGAGTCGTAAGACCTCTCATCAGCCCGTCAACGGCGCTCCGCAGCCCAACGGTACTGCTTCGAAGGGACTGGAAGCTGCGGATGCTGTTGTTACTGGCGCAGCTGTTAGCTCGGACTTCCCAGGCGGGCCAACACATTCGCCCACTGAATGCGAGGACACAGCCACGCACTATGACAGGCCACTCACTGATACCACAATACTCGCCCCGCTCGGCAAGGTGTATAACCTGATGTTCGGTCCTGCATCAGGAGCTTTCATGCGGAAATGGCTCGTTGACGACCAGAAGTCACGAGAGCTGAACCTGACCGATGACAAGATCGGGCTCGACAATGATCACAAGAGCATGGTGTTCGACTACATCAAGCCACTCAATGCTCCTGTCGGGCCAAGGCAGACGAAGTGCATCACGACTAACACTTTGCTTGCGTTCGACTTGGAGAAGGCTGTCACTATAGATTGCAGCACACAGACGCCGGATGTACCCAGTGGCAGTGTCTTTCTTACGAAGACGAGGTATTGCTTGATGTGGGGCCCTGATAATTCGACACGGCTCATAGCCAATTGTACTGTTGAGTGGACTGGCAAAAGCTGGCTGAAAGGTAAGCTTCTATCGATACAGTAGAAATCGCTACATTGCTGACAATGACTGCAGGACCCATCGAGAAAGGTGCTTTCGACGGTCAGACAGCCTACCTGCAAAGCCTCATCGCTGCCCTGAAGGCAGCTGTTACCACCAAGCCACCTGTTAAGGGCGTAGCAAGGAAAGGCAAACGCAAGGGCAAGAAGGAGGTCTACGATGCCGAAGATGCGGTGGCGCAACGACGAGCTTCCGTGGTACCCGAGCAGAAGCCTGCGGACTGGGGATTGCTTGAACCTCTGCATCCGCTTCTTGGGCCGATCTTCTCTATCTTCCAGCCTTTCATAACAAGCCAGGTCATCATTGCAGTGCTTTTTGCGCTACTGATGTCCTCTTGGATGTTTCCACCCTACCGAAGTGGCAGCGGCGTGGGCTTTCCTGGCTATAAGAACCCGCAACGGCTTGCCGCTTACGAAGAGCTGTGGCGGAAAGAAGAAAGCGAGCTTTGGGATTGGCTTGAAGACCGCGCTGGTTTAGATCACCTATACGCCCCTGCTCTCACAGATCAGCAGCGGGAAAGACAGCGAAAGTTGACTGCGAAGAGTATGGGCAAGAAGCTTGACGACGAGCGTATGGGCGAGAGACAGATGGACGATGCTATCAAGGTCACTGAAGAGCGATTGGCAGCGCTCAAAGATGCTGTGGCGAAGAAGAAGACGACGAACAGGCCGCCTAAGGAAGGGCCATGATCTATCTTGAAGTTTTGGCACGGTTGGGATTGGATTGCTGTGGGCATGAGCAGCGACTGCATTGAGCGTTCTCGTTTGTACTTGTCTATCATATGAGCACAGAACGATCTTGACCGGAGGGTATACACCCCGTTTCCTATATTTCTGCAACGTCCTCTTACGGCAGACATGTAGTGCTCTTGTCGGTAGAGTTAGAGCACGGCTGTCCGGCTGGTTACTCACGCATTTCAGTCGGATATGAGTGGCTTGTTCGCCAACGGCGCTTGAAGTTACTCGCAGCCTCGACCAAACACACTTTTACGGTCCCGATCTCTATTTGAGAAGCTTTGTTGATATGACGTGGGCTAGCGAGACGATCTTGAATCGTCATATAGGGAGGCAACATATAGAATGTTGGGTCGCCGTGTTCGCCGTGGTATCGACGAAAGGACTTCAATATGGTCGCGACGAACTTCCTGGCAAGCGCCTTGCTTTTGACAAGCGGAGTAGTCTCCTCACCGTCTCCACAGACAAAACTCCATTCGAAGCGCTCGCCTCTGGACAAACGAGTCGCGTATGCGAACCACTTTCCAGTCATCGCTCAGAATGCTACATACGACTTCATTGTCGTGGGCGGAGGTAGCGCCGGATTGGCGACGGCTTCAAGGCTCTCGGAGTCTGGCAAGTACACTGTAGCCGTTGTGGAGGCTGGAGGTTTCTACGAAATCGAGAATGGGAATACCAGTGTTGTTCCCGCTTACTCTACGCCGTATGATGCGGTCACGTAAGTTGGACCGTTTGCTTCTTGTTGTGGTTATGCTGACGATGGAAAGGCCCGAATCTGTCGACAGCACTCCGCTTGTCGACTGGGGCTTTCTCACAACTAGCCAGGAGCAACTTCAAGGGTAAGAGATCGTTCGTCGTGTAGTTCAGATAACACTGTGCTAATACCTTTGTAGTCGCCGGATCCACTACGCTCGAGGGAAATGCCTAGGCGGAAGGTACGTTCACTATCCGTCCATCTACAGAGAGCCACACGGACTAATAGACACGGACAGCTCAGCCCTCAACGCAATGATCTACAACCGCGGCACGAGAGGCAGCTTTCAAGCATGGGCCGACGCCGTAGGCGATCAAGCCTGGACATTTGAGAATCTCCTTCCTTTCTACTTGAAGAGCACGAACTTCACGCCCGCAAACACCGAGCTCCGTGCGCCGAATGCTTCGGTACCATTGCCGAACAATTACTCGTACTGCCCGACTGGAAACCCGGTGCATACATCGTACTCTAACTTCGCGCTGCCGTTCACTTCGTGGATCCAGAAGGCTTTCCCTGAGATTGGGATCCCTCCTGTACGGGATTTCTTCAGTGGGCTGTTGTTGGGGAGTCAGTATGCTAGTAAGTGGTCATTCCTTACTTATTATTTGGTATCTCGCCATGCTAACAGACTATCAGCGTCACTCATCGACCCAACCGGTGAGGTTCGAGCGTCTTCCGAAGAGTCCTACCTCCAGCAATCGTTTGACAGCGGTCGTACGATCCTGAAAGTCTACACGCACACCTTGGCCAAACGAGTGGTGTTCGCCCCCAACAGCACTCGTGCTGTAGGCGTCGAAGTCGTCAGCGGAGACTGGGGCAATGCAAAGGCGTACTCGCTCTCCGCAAGCAAAGAGGTTATTGTGTCAGCTGGTGCCTTCCACTCGCCCCAGCTGCTCATGGTATCCGGTGTGGGACCGAGGGAACAGCTTGAGAAGTTCAACATCTCTGTCATCGCTGACAGGCCGGGTGTTGGTCAGGTTCGTAAATTAAATCGGACTACGTGGTACTTGTGCTGACATGAAGCAGAACATGACCGATCATTACGACGTCGAGATCACGTACCCTGTCAATGTGGAGACATTGAACAGTTTGAACAAACCTGCTGCCAACTTGAAAGCGATCAACGACTGGAACTCGAACCCTTCAGTCGGTATCCTCACCTCGGCCGGCGCCGATTACATTGGCTGGGAGAAGGTGCCGAACCGGGACGAGTGGCTTTCAGCCGAAGCTAGGGAAGAGCTCTCTGCGTATCCAGCAGACTGGCCTGTGAGTGAGCCTGCAGAGCAACTTCTAAGACTGAGCTGACATAGTGCGGTAGGAACTTGAATACGAGATCGCATCGGTCTACTCCAACAAATCCAACAGCCTAGGCTACGGCACGATCGTCACTGTCAACGTTGCTCCCACCTCGAGAGGCACCGTTATGCTCAACAGCAGCGATTCCGCCGTCCTGCCCTTGGTCAACCCAAACTGTACGTCTCTCCATCCCTTTATCCAATCAATATCCAACCATTCAACGCTGACGTTTTGCAGGGCTAGCAACGAAAACCGACCGCGAAGTGACACTGGCCGGCATCAAGCGCGGAATCCAACTTTTCCACACAGACGCCATGGCCCCCGTCTTACTTAGCCGCGATGGCATCCCCATGAACAATGTCACCACCGACGAAGAGTTATTGAGGTTTGCGCAGGAAACTGGGTTTCAGAACTGGCATGCTGCCACTACATGCCGCATGGGGATGGTGAACGACACTACAGCGGTTGTGGACTCAAAGGCACGGGTCATCGGGGTGAAAGGCTTACGTGTGATTGATGCGTCTTCTATGGCGGCGTTGCCACCGGTGAGTCGGTTGCGAGTGAGCTGCTCTGTTTGACAGTGTACTGACTAGGACTAGGGACACCCGATGAGTACGATATACGTGATGGCCGAGAAGTTGAGTGCGGATATCCTTGCTGCTCACGATTAGGAGGTAATTATCCACCAATCTGCGCTCCTCGGGTCTAGTGTCATGCTGCTGGTGGGGGAAGAAGATAGATGATATATGAGGCCATCTAGTATTAGATTTAATCATTCGCCTCCGTTCAGTACGATGAGTCTGTGAACCAGTCCTGCCCTGCGCAAATCGGGTCGGTAGCTTTTTGCGTCAAGTACATATTCAACCAAATCAAGCGTTCGGAGCACGTACGGCCATAGGTCGCAGAGAACTGGGCATCCCGTCCGCTCTGCCATACATAAGCTGCGAACCGGCGGACTAGTACTACGGTGGGTGATCACGTGGGAATACCCGCTGCTGTACGTTTTGCTTTTGCTCTGCCCTTCTCAGTATGTTCCGAGATGTATCGAAATGCAGCGAGCAAAAGGGCGAGGATTGGAGTGGCCGCGTAGGTAGACTGGCGACTCTCTGTTTTGGCTTCTGATGTGAAGTGTCTTGCTGACACATCGTACGAGAGCTGCGTATCCCATTATGCCATTCCCTTGCCGGTGTGACAGCCCCGATAACGTTGGAGCCATCATCACGAATTCTGGAAAATTGACGGTCTAGGCTTTCGCTTGAAGATCAGCTGGAGTAGGTCCTGAGGATCATTGGTTCCTGAGCTCTTCTCCAAGCGTTGGAAGTCCTGTCAAGTCTGGTCAGCCGGCGAGCCGTAAGCATGCCGTCTCGCTCATTGTTCTCGTACCATTCCCGCTTTCTTGAACGGCCTCTCGTGGATGAGCGAGACGCAGAGATGGAACAAGAATGGGTTCACAGCAGCGAACAAGTTCGGCTGATACTCATTAGCTTATGCCTCGAACTGGAGGTTGCCTGCCATCGTCGCGGCGCAGACTCACCACCTCAGTTTCAACGGCATCCAGGAAAGCCGGCCAGGGAACGCCACCATCACGTGCATTCTCTTGACGGTGAAAGACATCAAGTGTTCGAACGGTGGCTCGTTCGATGTATTCTTCTTCGACGCTGCTATCTTCGTGCGCGAAGTCGTACCAACGCATAGTGATAGCTACCAAGCATCTCACAAGCGTCTCCAGATCGGCCCAACTTATCACATGCGAGTCCAGTTTTCTCCGCGAAT
>JAKLLW010001639.1:0-13067 GCA_022814695.1 Neocatenulostroma microsporum
AGCGGTGTCGACGGTGTCGGTAGCAAAGGGGTTGGTGTAGGAGCTGCTCAGCAGAGCAGGATCGATGGACATGCCATCGCTGGAGACCTGGAATCCTGGTAGAGGGCCTTGTTGAACAATAGGTTCAGAAGAGGTACTCTTGATCTTTCGGCGTTTGTACTGCCGTTTCGCTGGAAGCTTCTTTGTCGGAGGTGGTGGCGAGGAAGTCATTTCGATTTCTGTAGGCGCTTCTTCGAGCTCGAGATCGCGCTGTGCTGCACGCTCCAACACCCTACATCGTTCGATCAGCATTCTGTTCAGCAGAGCAGGAAGTGGTAGGGAGGTGGCGACATACCGCTTCTCGAGCTCCTCTAATTCGCGGCTAAACCCATCCATCCATATCTTCAACTCAATGCCCGGCGTCAGATCCTTAATGACGCTCTTGAGACTCTTAATCTTCTGGGCGAGATACTGTGCCGCCAGGAAAGCATCATCTCGTTCTTGGCGGGTTCGGCTGTGAGCTTCTTGCTCGGCCTCCAGCTCACGCTTTTGCTTGTTGATGCGAACCATTGCGATTGCGACTCTGGCGTCCTGCATTGGGTAAAGTATCCTCTTGAGAATTGAACATGAAGGAGAAGACAGAGAATGAAGAGTTGAGGTGAGGTGTCGTCCAGCCCGGTGGGAGAGGCGGTGAACTTCACCATGCGGTCGAAATAAGCTTTGGGAAAGCGAGACGGGATGGTGAGGAAGGAGCGATACCACGCCTGCCTGCCACACCTGAATGGATGCTTACACCTCGCAAAGTTGCATAGAACTACAGCTCCTCCTTGTAATACTCCTCCTCGCTGCCCTCCCGGCCCTTTCCATCGCTGTCGCCGTCGCTGCCGCTGCCCTTCGTCTGCTTCGGCGTCTTCTTCCCACCTGCCTCCTTCTTACCACCAACATCCGTCTTCTTCGCCTTGCCCTCCTTTTCCTCTTCCTCGTCGCCTATTATGCCACGGTATTCGCGTCCTCTTGGCGTGTCAATAACATCCAGTTTCCACTGCTGCCCCTCGGCAAGCTTCTCCAACTTCTTCCTCAACTCTTCCACCGCCCTCGGGTCACCCAAACCAAGCTTCTTCAAGTCATCTTCAGACAGTGCTTTCCCTTGTGAAGATGCGACAGTGTCAATGTAAGTCTCTTTCCCGCCTCCAACAATAGCCGACTTCTCGATCTTGGCGCCGTCGGGTATGAAAGCACGGCCGCCTACGACGATGTCGCCCACAATCTGTATGGGCGTCAGGTCGTAGTCGTCGCTGGAGCCTGTGAGGATTGCAGTGGCTTCGGCGTTGGCTTCCCATATCTTCGCTTCTTTCTCTGCGCTCTTCAGTGCTTTTAGGTCGCGTTCGTAGTCTTCTACTTCGTCCTCGGCCAGGATCGGGGAGCAGCTGATCGCGTGCGGGTGGTCTTTCTGTGGTGGTAGAAACGCGACGTCGTTGCATAGACGCGGTGTCTGGATGACCATGAGGTAGGCGCAGGTGGCGGTCTCTTTGATAAGGGAGATGCGGTCGGAGGACTGAGGGTTACAATGGAACTGTGAGAGGCGTTAGCACCATCTGAACCTTGGAGGAACACTTCGTTTGGAACAAGTAAGCATACCTGGACCTCTATCCTCCTCGGCTTCCCAGTCAAATCACACGTCGTACCACCCTCCAACCTCTGCACCAAATACCGACTCTCACCCCTCTGCACCAGCTCTCCATACCCACTCCCCTTCCCACTCTTCCCCTTCCCACCCTCAGAAACATCAACCTCACTCCCACCCTCCCAACCACCCGTCTCTTTCGCTCCCACCTCATCATCACCTTCCGCCTGCTCCTGCTTCCTCCCCTCACCCAGGCCCTTATAACTTCCCAAAATGTACGGCTCAACACTACTATCCTCCACAGGCGGGTACGGCGGCACACCTCTACTCGGCGGCAACTGATGGAACTGCTTCACCCCATCTCCGTAGCAAAATTTGTAAGACCACCAGCCGCTGATGAAGTAGACGCAGTTCCCTTGCATTCCTGAGAGTAGCTCCCAGCCTCTGTCGTTCGCACGCGCAAGCTCCTTGGCTTCCTCTGCTTTTGAGAGGGTTTCGTTCTGGGCTGCTGCGTTGGGGTCGGGTGGGGAGATGATGGGGATGGAGCAGAGGTAGCGTTGGGAGTCTAGGGTCATGTATTCGTATTCCGCTCTGGCCTCTTCCTTGGTCTTGCCGTCGCTGGGTACATCGTGGCCCATGTACTGCTGCACCTGTGAGGGTGGAGGCTCGTGGAAGTGATCGCTGTCGCCATTGCGTGCATTGAGATTGATTTGGTCATTGCTATCGAGCTTTGATCTTGCCTCCAGTTCCGAGAGGTATGTTTCGGCGAACTTGACCTCGAATTGGGGAAAGGCTAGGAGGTCGTCGTTGACGCTGAAGGTCGTTGGCGAGGCTGAGACTGAAGCGAGGAGGAGGGAAATACGGAGGAGAGCTGGGAGAGCGAGGAAGTGCTTCATTATGACAGTTGGTATAGCTTAATTCTGTGATGTCCTGGGTACGAATGGATGGTCATACCATGGTTGTCGCGTAGTAGACAGGTGTTCGCATGTGAGTGAGCTGACAGATGTGATCGACGGGAAGACTGCCCGATTGGGAAGCTCCCTCTTTCCTTCTCACCTTCACCACCTTCACCACCACCATCGACGGCACGCGACTGCCGAAACTGTCGGACTATCGCCGAGCACATGATTGCACCAACCTTGCAGCCTGTTGTCAAATTACCTTATTGTGGTCCAGAAGTTGTTCAGACTGCTACAGAGTCCGCGCTTTTTTGATGGCCGCGTGGACGGGACTTCTGTATTCAACATCACTTCACGCTCTGCTCTACACTCCCCTTCATGTGATCATGGCGGCACAGTCATCAGGATGGTCCACTTGTGACCTTCATGCTGGAAGTTCACTTTCACTTTCTCACAGTCGAGGTCTACAAAGTTGAGTCAAGAAGTCCATCTCTTACACTCTCTTACACTCGGATCTTTCGCACTTCAAGACGCCATGGCTTCGCCGTGCGCTCTCTCACATGGCATAGAGGAGATGACTGCAGGGCTCCGAAAGACGATCAATGCTCAGCAGAAGTTGCGACGTGACATCGAAACGGCATCCAAGGTCATCGTGAACCAACGGAAGAGACTCAACAGGGTGCACAAGTTGCTTGCTGAGGCACCCGGACGCCGGTCTGTTAAAGATGTTGTGTTGCACGAGTACAATGAGGAGATGGAAGTGTTGGAGAGACGGTAAGTCCTCTCCTGTCCAAGGAACGGCCTCTTGTAAAGATGCTCATGCATGCGTTGCAGACTACTCGGAGAAGCGACTGGACATGTACGACCACCTGATGGGAGTCAGCAATTGACGCCACCACCTTCGGCCAGCAGGGCAGCAAAAGCCGCTATCATGCCCCAAGCGCCTCCTAGCCCACCGGACAGCGATCGCAACGGCCCATCTCATGAAGCTATAAGTGTACCAGAGACGATAACAAGTGCTCGTGGTCGTCAGCCTAGAGTCCGTAAAGGCCGTGTGCTACGTGAGGATGCTGATACAGAACTGCGCAACAGCGACATTCGACGATCGAGAGACGACCGCTCCGGCATCACCAAAGCTCCGCAGCTTCTTCCAGGGAACCGCATCTTACTGCGCTTGATGCAGAAGCAGCGTGATCGGAGCTTCGCGCACGACATTATGAGGGATGAGGAGATGCAATTTTGGGCGCCTGAGCTACGCCGATACTTCACTACCGATGCGATTCGCAGAGCTGGTGTGTTGGCTAAGCAGCACAGGCAGACTGTCCGTCGAGTAAGTTTTGTTAGCTCCAGCACCATGCAGTGAGTCCAGACCGCTGACTATTGGGAGGCCAATCGGTTTTAATTCCAGGAGCGACGGACTACTTTCGAATACTGTGTCAGTAGATATCGCTTCCTGGACGAGCGACGAGCGACGAAAGATGATCTACACGATGATGACTACAGGATTGACAGCAGAGGACGTTCAGCAAGATGTTGGGACGCCACGGTGTCTGTGAGCTAGCACGCTGTATGCTAACGATACGTACCTATTTTGAGCATATTGACCCATTGCAGACACTCTGTTGTCGAGACAGTTGCAAAAGTCGGTTTCCGCGTTCCACAGTATGGTCATGCAGCGGGACAGCCGCTTGCAGCCATGTGCTCGTTCCTGGATTAGCTGCATTCCACAGCAGCAGCCCGTCGCAATGGGCAGCCGAACGACGTCAGGGCAGGCTATCACACGCTCAATGTTGACGAAGGGAGGGAGAATGGCAAGATGTATCACAATTCTCTTCTCTGCATTGTTCGCGAAACCATACCGAGTTGCTTGTCAGCAATGTGAGAGCCAGATCGATACACATGAGGCAGATTGCAGCCGACGGCATACCGGCACGCTTCCTTTGTTCGAACGACAAGTTTCCTGATGCGGTCATTCCGCCCTCTTTGCCGCAATGGAGGTACCCTCTCTCTTCGCTTTCATGAGATGGATCCTGCGCCCACCGGCGAATCTCATTCAGTGGCAACATCCAAACGTCGGCAACATGATCGTACCAAATTTCGAGGGTTTGCACAACGCCACCGAGGCGCTTAATAGCTCGGAAGCCGAAAAGGTCTCCGAGCTGATCGCCAGTGCGACAGAGATTGTAAAGAAAGCGAAGAAGTTCGGCAGTGCAGGAGGGCCGCTGAATCTGGCGACCGGGTCAGGTAGAAGCACGCCAGCGAAGAAAGAGTCCACTGAGGGTCTGCAAGAACGGCAGAGCTGTGCGAGTGGGTCGGCCTTCTACAAGTGTGCCAATGGCTTCACCGGATGCTGTTCGGTAGACCCGTGCAACCCTCGGTCGACATGTCCGGATGGCAAGGCGACCAGCGCTGCGCCTGCGACGACTGCAGCTTCCACTGAAAGCAACAGCAACTCCGCAACCACCAAGGCCTCTGAATCTGCGACCCCAGCGGCAAGCAGCGCAGCGAAGGCAACAAGTGATACCTCTACCGGCAGCTCCAGCGGAGAGACGAGCTCCATACAAACGGCCTCCGCTACTACTGGCTCCAAGACCACAGCAACCGCTGCGGCATCTACGACTGGGACAGTGGTGCCAGCTCCCGACTGTCCAGCCGCAAACAATACGATCTACACAGACAGCTCTAACATTGCATACACCATCCTCTGCGCGTTGCACAATACCTACCGCTCTTCTAACACGATTACCGTCGCTACCGGTGGCTATGGCGAATGTTTCTCTGCATGCTCCGACTCGGCTGGCTGTGCTGGATTTTCCTACGTCGGACAGGATAGTGGAGCCTGCTACCTCAAGCCGCAATTGCCAGACAGCGATTTCGACGTGAAGAACGGCACGAAATACCTCTCCTGTACAAAGGTCAATGCAACGGCCGTCGCACCATCAGTGACACCAACACCCAGCAGCAAGCCTTCAGGTGGCAAGAAAAGCTCAGCCGGCGCCATAGCGGGAGGCGTCATCGGGGCTATCGCCCTCCTAGCCCTCCTTTTCCTACTCATCGCCTTTCTCGCCAAGCGCCGCCGCAGGAAGATCGAACAGCGCCGCGCGACCATCACCCACGTCATCCATGGCCCGATGGAAGCAGTCGACATGACGACCGGCAAGCCCGTTAGCCCCAACGGTGGACATCAAAGGACTGCAAGCACAGCTCATGACGCTTTCGCGCCTTTCGGAGGTTCGTACTACTCTCCCACCACCATGCACAACCATTCCCGGCAGCGTAGCGTCTATCAAGCTCCCCACCAGCATGAGCAGCAAACTTGGGTTTGATCTGACGAGGTATGTGTCTCTCTAGGCTTCTATCGAGGGTTCAACAGTGCGGCAGCTGATCGACATGCCGTAGACGAAGGCGACAAAGCTCGTGAGATGCGGCGGTTGACACCTGATCGACCACCGCCATCATTGCCGCCTGGCGCGAGAGCCGAAGGTGCTGGGTCGTTGTTGCCGGCGACGGTGTATAAGCGGCCGAGTAATCCTTCAGCGGACATGGTGGCCATGCTGGACAGTACGCCGATCGCACGGCCAGTCTCGCAGAACTCTGGTTCTCGATCCGCAAAGTTCCATGAGCATGTCGCAGAGATGGAGGACACGTCGTCTTACCGCCCTCCACCTGGTCAAGCAACGGGCCAAGTCAGCCCACATACGCCAGACACCGACTCACCTACACTCGGCAGGGCATCAGAACAGTCGAACCGTACGAGCAAGGGCCCTTCGCTATTCGACCGAGTCAGACAGAGACAGCATATGATGTCCTGGAATACCTACGATCCCAGGCAAGCGGCAGGCCATGATAGCACTGAGCCGGAGACGACTGCGACGATGATACCGAGGACGCCACCGGCGGCTAGGAGTCCGGAGCAAGTGAGTCCTGACTTGAGCAGTCTGCCGAGGGAGAGCAACTTTGTTGTCAGTCCTTTTGGGAGCTTGGAGCGCGAGACCGTATTGAGGAGAGATAGTGATCGGTAAGGTGTCAGTCAGTAGCTATCCAATGCAGCTGTGTGCCCGCGACGCCCGCTTCCGCTTTCACTTTTCTTGTTGCATTCACTGCGCTGGTGTTTAACAAATCGTCTAGATTTATCTGAGCACAGAAAGTCCAAGCGTCGAAGTGACGTTCAATTCACATTCGTGGCTAAGGACCCGATGTAGAACACAACTCCCCAACAAATTGCACACAACTGTTGGTATCAGGTATCGACATGTCGCTTTTGATTTGAGGCAACCTTCTCGTCCTCTGCATCACTCAGCAGTGCTGCGACAACTACTGCGCACACCACCGCAAATCGCTAGACTGTGACGTCCAGACTCTCTATGGCAGGGCCTCACAAGCTTGCGGCCCAGCAGCCAGAAGGACCTTGAGGCGAAGGCGAAAACAATAAGGCCCTCGACTTCGCAGCACAGGAAGCGCAGGTGTGGAGTACGACACCACCACGCAGCCCTCCTGGCCCACAAGCAGCTGGCTCCATCATGAGTACGACATCACCGGGTAGCCCTCCTGGCCCGCAATGGCCACAAGACTACATGAATCGTCGCCAAGTAGAGCTCGTCAGGACTGGTAAGCTCCTCATCGATGGCCCAAAGGGGTTGGAATCGCTTGTCGTCTTCAAACATGCCGGAAATCAGCTCCCACCGCGGTCTGTCACGCCTAAAGGGAGTGCCGGTCATTCGACTCAGAAGGTTCGGACAGCGGTGGAGAAGTTCGAAGAGATCGTAGTCTATGAAGACGACACGGCCGAGCCAAAGATCCAGGACGACGAAGAAGCAGATGAGGTGGACGTTGCCGTGGAGAGAGGGCCACTCCAGTGTCTGAGTATCGAGAGCGTGCTCAGTGGAAGGTTCAGGCGGCGCGACACACGAGGCACGAAGAGACCTCGAGGACCTCGATCTCAAGGAATGCCCGGTTCGGGAGAAAACAAAGAGAACACGCACCCGAACTTGTTGGCTACTTACGCTGCTACAGGCTGCGGTACTGGAGGTGGACAGAGCGTGTTGCCGCTTCGTCAGTAGGGCGTGCGTATACTCTCTGAGGATGCGAAGGCCGGAAAGCGAAGCATATGTGAGCGGGAATGGCCTTCGTAGACGGCGGGAGGTCCATGTGAGGCAGAGTTGAGAAGGGACGGGTAGTCAAAGTGCTTTGCGGATCGGGTCGGGATTGCGCTCTTTCGCTGGAGTTGGGGTTGCTTGTGGAGTTTTGGGATCTGCGAGTGTCTTGGATGGCGAGTGTCTCATACTGCTTGCCTGCTTGTTACGAATTATGCATACCTGGCGCATAGCTAGCTCTCCTTTGTCTGATCAGATACCCTATGATACGGCCTCCGTCAACCGACTGCAGTTCATGATTCGTTGAGGTACCTTGTTTCTGTGCCCTTCACGCTTCTTTGCGTCCACTCCACTTTTATTCTTTAGTATACCATGCGGCGTTAGCCTATTTCGCGGTTTGAAGGTGCTTATATACATTCACTGACCTTTGCGGCTTCGAGTGAATCACACAAGAACACATCGCTAGCGCGACACTGGCTTCCAAGATGTTTGTGACTCTATCGAGCGCGAGTTGCAAAACAACCACTCTAATAGCACCACACAACACCAATGTCCCTTTGGCCAGCGGACAAGACACTTGCCACGATGAACTCGCAGTATCGCCTTCCCACAACCTGCGCGAACCCGGAGGCCGCAGTAGCGCCTATGAAGGAGTGGAGAGACGGTATGATAGCAGGCTACGTGCTAGACGTCTTCCATCCAGTCGACAGTCAGCATGCTTTGACGTACCCATACCCACAAGGCGGCGTGGCAGCCGCTTTCCAGCTTCCGAACGTTCAAGTCTCGCAACTGGTCGCGGCTGACGACGTATTTGCTGCACACGCCAACGACGGCAGGACATTAGTCGATGAGTACACCTTCGATGCAGCGGCCGAAGTGGTCGACCCTCTCGAGCAGGATGTTGTTGCCACACTCCACGAGACTCTCCTGAAGTCGGGTGCCTTTACAGACGCTCCTTTGGAGTCCGACAAAGAAATGACCGAGAAGGCTCAAGCGGTAGCACCAGTCAGGCACCCAGATGGAAGAAGCGGCGCAATGGAGGTACGGCATTATCATGGCACTACCTGCGTGGTATCCGGTATAAGGGGACAGAATGATCCGAGGAGCTTCGTGCTCTGCGACGAGTGCTACATCTGTCGTATGAACACCAGCGGTAAGCAACCACGTCAATGTTTCAACAGCCAGGAATGAGACTGATTCTCCATAGGCACAAGGGAGGGGACCAAATCAGGCAGGCAGCGGCAGCGGCGGAAGGTTCAGCAGCCCAGTGGTAGCGACGGCGACGACGAGGCCTAGTATTCGTCTGAAGGTAGCGCTGAAGAGATCGGTCAAGACAAAAAGCCGTGAATCCTGTCATGAGAGGCAGGGTTGGCATAATGTATTCACCAGCTTTTACGGCTTCGAGTGAATCACGCACACCCGGTGAACACATCGCAAGCGCAACACTTCGCGCAAACTTCCTGGATGTCTGTGTCTCGATCGATTCCACATTGCAAACCAACTCTCCTGATAGCACCGCACAGTCGCGATGCCTGGTCAAAGAGGAGACAACGCATCTGCCACGATGCACGGCCCCACGCACGGCCTTCCTACCACCTGCGCAGACCCAGATGCCGCCGCGAAGTCTATGCGGGACTGGAGGGATGGATTGACGTGGGGATACGCGCAGGACATGCACCAGCTCGATACCCGACGTCCCTTTCCCTGGTCGCGCAAAGTACAGGCCTTCCAGCAACCAAACGTGGCAGTTCCTCGACCGGCCATGGGCGACGACGCATTAAGCAAAGACGGTGATGATGGCAGAACAGCGCTTCAAGAGTACAGCCTCGATGGAGCGGTCGAACACAACGAGCAGAGTGTCGATACTGAAAAGCTGCTCTCGAACGTACTCCTGGGGTCCGGTGCATTCTCGGAACATCCTCTAGAGCAGAGCGCGGATGCCGTTGAAGGTCCTCGAGTGCTGGCGTCGGCTGAAGAAGCTGGTGAAAGAAGTGGTGTGAGGGAGGTGAAGCACTACCATGGGACGAAGTGCGTAATCATCGGTATAAGGACGGAGGATGAGCCGAGAAGCTTCGTTTACTGCGAGCAGTGCCCACTTTGTGGCTGGGCTCCGAAGGGTGAGTCCAACTGGTTTTCCAGATGAGCGGTGAGCGGAGACTGACTCTTCCTAGCCTCAAGGGAGACAGGTAGGCAGCGGCGCCGACGGCAGCAACGCGCGACTCGCAAGGCTGCTACGGTCTGAGCTTGGACTTGAGACGGCTCGGGAAATTGACAAGAAGATGGAGGGCTCAAGTGTACTGGTGTGCGTATCGTAAGAGCGACAGGTCCTGGACCTTGTTGGGATCTCGTGGGTTGAATCGAATGCGGCCTGGGAAGCGGCGCAGACAGCATCGTTTGATATAGTGATGACTCGATCCTGAAACGCTCCACACACTCCTTTTCGTTCTCTCGTGTCGAGACGTGAAACCTGTCCCGCAGCTTATCTGTTTGTACCGTCCTCAACGCGCCCCAATTGAACATCATTTCCACCTTACGAAGTCATCTCCACATCCCCGTTCTCCTCAACGCCATCCACACCATCCACCTGCTCCTCCGCAGCCCCTGCATCTCCTATCCACCAATTGGTTGGTCCCAGCCCAGTCATCGCCATGCTTGCCACAACCCTGTACGGCGGCACACGTAGTCCGTACTCATCCGTCTGATCCAGATCATAGTCATCCGGTCGCTTCATCTGAGGTGACAGGTCCACCCAAACCTCGTTCTCGATGCGCAGGAGACAGCTTTCGAGTCTGTCAAAGTAGAATTCGGCGTCGCCGGTACGCCAGATGAAGACCTCGGCGCCACTATCCGGGTCCTTGTCCCATGTCGTACCTTCGAAGAGCGCGCCGAGTGGTACGATGATGTCCTCGAAGAAGTCGGTATGCATTGCTATGCCTGCTGGAGTAGAGTGACTGATGGTGCCACGGATGATCTCGCCTTTGAAGGGCCGGAACACGATCACTTGGAAGTCGACATTGACGTTGACAATACCGGTGCCATGGCCGATCAGACCTTCGGAGTGTGAGAGGAGAGAGTGAAAGCCTACGACTAGGCCGATCTTGTGTATGACTTTGTCCGCATACTTGGAGTTGATCCAGTCTTCGATGGCGCGACTGCTCAGCTTGTTGAAGTCTGATGGATGTATCTGGACCACATCGGCAAGTGTGACCTATGCAATGTAAGTCCAGTCTCGTATTCAGCATCTAGTGATGGTACTCACGATTCTGTACATTTTGCGAGTGACCCTGTGGGAGGAAGTGTTCAAGCTCTCATATGCCCGGAATTGATGGTGGGGAACATAGATGTCACCGGTACTTCATCGCCGCAAGTCTCTGGGCAATCGCAGTACATCGACCGCAGTATGATAGATCCGAAGCAAGTGCAAGAAGATGATGAGGATGAGTTTGAAGGAGGTTGTTCTAATGACTGCAGAATTGTTCGATGTTTGCGACCACTCGGCAGCGCTGCCGAGGCGGCCCGAAATGCCGTGCCTGCATCTTCTCCAACTCCGACCTCGTTCTACAATCCAGAAGTTGGTCAGGTTTCTGGACTGTTGCTGCCGGGTCACGGTGAAGAAGACGCTGGGAGCTGCTGGAATTGCTGATGGGAAAAATTCAGAGGCTGCAATATGAGCGGAAACTTCTCGTTTCCACCCCCACCTCCGCCACCGCCGAAGGCAGCACCACCGACTCAGGCACCGGACGGCAGTCAGTATGGGTCTCAGCAGCGGGGTGGCAGAGGCAGGGGTAGAGGTCGGGGGCAGTCTGATGGGCGCGGCAGAGGGCGGGGAGCGTCTCATCGAGGGAGAGGCGATCAGTCCAACGGCAGCACTTATGGACCTGGACCGCATGGACCGCAGTATGGCAGCAATGGGGGTAGTCAACCTAGCAATGGCCAGATGAATCAGTCCAACTATCATGCTCCACCGCCGTTCAGCAATTTACCACCTGGTGCATACGTCAATCCCAACTTCTCGCCATCGCAGAATGGGTACAAACAGACGCCACCCTTCCAGGCCCCTCAAATAGATCGTTCAGTCTCTTCGAATACCCCGTCACGCAATACTGCTGGCCACAAGCGCAAGCTGGACGCACTTCGCCCACCACAATCCGAAAGGAAGGCAGCACCGCAAACATCACCTTCCATCCCAAGCTTTGGCGCGCCGATCTTGCCGCTCAAGCCGCCTCAATCAAAGTTCCCGGAACCCACAGTGAAGCAGAAACCATCACTGTTTGGCAAAGGTCTCACGTCCGGAGATGCCGACCCTCAATATTCCTCATCTGAGTCCGATGGCGACGGCGACGGTGAGGATATCGACGAAGAAGCCATGCACGCAGAACTTGGAGCAAAGCTCACGTTTGAGCATAACGGCGTGGTCATGTCGCTCAACTCTGCCGCGGATCTGGCCGCATGGCAGAAGGAACGTAAGAAGAATTGGCCGACTAGAGCGAGGATGACCGAGAAGGAAGCGGAGAGGTGGCGGGTCGGGGAGGAGAGGAAGAGACTACTGGCTGATGCCGTGTTGTTGAGTGGCAGCAGAGAGGGCAGAAACCGGCGCGTGGAGACCGTCAGGCGAAAGGAGCCGCAGCCTACAAACGTCGCAAAGCGTCCAGGCGGTTCTGACAAAGCAACAAGCGAAGCAGCGAAACCGGAGAGTGCGTTGGAAAAGGCCAAACGAGAGATGATGAAGCAAGAGGCGGACCTGAAACTCATGCGAGAGCGTGTTACCAACAGCGAAAGCCATCTGGAGCGAACTCGAGCCCAGCGGGCCGAGCAGGAAGCCGCTGGCACCGACACCACTGGCATCGACACCGCTGGGAAGGCGGATTTGCTGGGCGGCTACGAAGACGACGAAGAAGACGGCGAGCAGCACCCAGACAACTCCTCGGAGGTCTTGTCCGAATCGTCAGTAGTCAGCTCAGATACATCTTCCGGTGCGGAGTCTGATGATGACGGCCCACCGGAAGAGGCGACATCAAAGCAACCTGATGTGAGTGCTGTCGTATCCCGGCGACCAGTGTGCAAGTACTTTGCTGCAAGTGGATACTGCAGGGATGGTGAAGCATGCGCATTTCGACATGAGCTGGCGCCTGGAGTACAGCCGCGACAGCACCCGAAACCCATCGCAGCTAAACGACCACCGGACACAGATGGCAATGAGCGAAAGAGCATCTACAAGCGCTTGATGGAGCAGCAGAGTGAGGAAGAAGATCGCTTGGCGCTGCAGGTCATTAAGTATCTCGGCAAGGCTGGTTTCTTCAGTATGTAGTTGTTGTACATTTGGTCAATATGCAATCCATCTGTGCGCTTCCAATATGCTCAATCATTGTCTGCTCAACCGAGAGCTATCGCGCTGCCATCTCAATAAGGTAACTCACAGCAGTGCCACTGCTGGCACGCTTTACACCACACCATCTCGTCTCCATCGACCTT
>JAKLLW010001640.1:0-13066 GCA_022814695.1 Neocatenulostroma microsporum
CCGGCGTATATCATTCTCAGCACCATAGTCTCTTGCTGGCTATCGGTTTCCGGGTCCAGCTTCCGGCCAAGACCCTTTTTGACCGCGAGGAGGACGAGTATGGCTTGAGCGGTAGCTACGACACTCGCGGCAACAGTCGTAGCGTCATCGTAGCTGAAGAGTGCTGGCAGTGGTATACGAATCCAGATCCGGACAATGAGAAAGAGTAGCATGACGGACATGCAGAACGCCGCCGCAACGGTGACTTCGGGGCCATGGTTGTCTGGTGTGACTAGTCGGGCGAAGGGCGGCAAAGGTGTTGCTGCTGTTGCCATGATTGATGGGTTCCGCTGATGTTATGGGAGCAAGAGTCGCTACGGCAGGACATCTTGGGCGATATTGCGGTACAAGTGTGAAGTACAACCACACCGTAATGTCGCATCTGCGGCGACGGTGGGAATGCCGATGGTTTGGGACGCAGAATCTCCAGCATCACTATAGGTCTTAATCCTTCATAGCCGGAAAAACGCCACTGCTTCGAAACGCTGCGAGCTCCGTGGCATGCATGCGGTAGCCAATGCGACATCCTTATCAACTTGCTGCCGCAGCTCCAGAATCTCAGCTCAACGTGGCTGCTTCGTACCAGGAACGTCCGGGTGGTATCTAAGGGTGCTCGGGATGTGGACCGAACAGCCAACTCTGGTCGTATTCCCGCGTGGAACGTCCGTTTAGGCCACGCCCACGTGGTCAACGTAGCAGGCTTGGTTGCGCCAACCATAGCAGGAAACCATGGTCCATGGAGTTGGCACGGTCAGGGGAGCCACATGGCGCATGCAGGGACTGCTTGATCAGAGCCTGGGTATCTGGTTGCTTCCAGCCGAAGGTAGCATCCAGATGTAACGAGTCATGCCGGTGGTGTGAGCGTGGGTGAGCGTGGGGTTGAGTCGTAGAACGGAAGATACTTGCAGTCATCCGAGTGGTGGAATGAAGACTGAGAAGCTCCGGACGTCGCCTGGAGCAGCGTGCCGCTTGCGAGGGTGCGTAAGTAGTTAGCATTAGGTTGTCCTTCCGTCCGCCCGCGCCCCGGCAATGGATCCGCGATAAGCTAGCGTACTTTCTGCATATGCTTCGCGCAACTACAATTCTTCTTCGCCCACCTCTTCCGAAACGTGGTCGCATGGTTGTCAAAATCTCTGATTGTGTTGCTAGTTATGCAAGGGGCTATCGCCCATCATGGCCACCTGTCCGCTCGCGCACGTAGCGAGATCTGCCGCAGCATGACTCGGCAGACAAGGTGTCTGTACGGCACGGTAGAGTAGATACGGTCCTCGCGACTGACCTTTGGCGAGAGTACCGGTGTTTGCCGGCTCCTCTATTGCTTTACTTTTCAGTCCTTCAAGCTCGGTTTCCCATCTTTCTTACCTCCACCAGCACTTCCACCAGTGGTCATTCGAAGCCCACACTCGAGAAATAGACGCGATCAGCGGCCGCCATGGAAGGCAAAGATGGGTTCCACGTCTCGAACGGCGACATCGAGCTCAGCAGCGACAAAGTTGCCGAGGTGCAAGCTTATGGAGGTACCACGTTCGACGCCCGGGAGATGCAGCGTATGGGCAAGAAGCAAGGTACGCCAATACATGCAAATCCATCCTACCCTACTGGCTCCAGTAGCGGAAGTTGGCCACCCGCTTGCTTTCGCACCGAGCTGGTGCGGAGATATCATGGCTCTACATACCGGCCCACAATTGCTTCTCTGGTGTCATGTATTCGGAAGCAAAAGCTGACAGGTAGCAGAGCTCAAGCGCAACTTCGAACTCTTCTCCATCATCGGCTTTATCAGCATTCTGCAAGCGACATGGGAGTCTACGCTTTTGGCAAGCTACATTGGCCTGGAGAACGGTGGAACCGCCGGTGTTATCTGGATGAGTGTCCTGACATGGCTATGCTTCATCGCTATGATTGCTAGCATGGCTGAGATGGCTTCGGTGCGTATACTGATGGGTAGCACCACCGCAGGCCGTCTTCGCTATCTCAGGCTGCCGCTTGCTTTGGGAGATATCTGCTGACCTTACACCCGCCTCTTTTAGATGGCCCCTACAGCTGGTGGCCAATACCACTGGGTCAGCGAGTTCGCACCGCCAACATGGGAGAAGCCGTTCTCGTACATTGTGGGCTGGATGTGCTGCCTTGGTTGGGTTTCAGGCATCCCAGCATGTGCCCAGATCTGCGCCGGTCTTGTGCAAGGAATGGTACTTCTAGTGCGTATACTGATGAGTAGTACCCTGGGAGGCCGTCTCAGATATCTGAGACCGCCGCCTGCTTTTGGAGACATCTGCTGACCCTTACGCCCATCGCTTTTAGGTGTACCCAGACGCAAGTGTCGCTTCGAACTGGCAGACCACACTGCTACTCTTCGCCTTCTTACTGGTGGCATTCTCGTTTAACATGTACGGGGCAAATTACCTGCCGCTTGCCGAGGGTTTCATCCTGGTCTTGCATGTGGTAAGTCTGACGCTGGAGATATGCGGTATGCTCGTGTGTGTCGAGCGGTGATGTTGACCTCGTGCCCTAGGTGGGCTTCTTCGCTTTTCTTATCACGATGTGGGCACTGTCCGACCATGCACCAGCCAGCAAAGTCTTCTTGGAGTTCAATGACGGTGGTGGATGGGGCAGTATCGGCCTCAGCATACTCGTTGGTCTGGGTAGTCCGCTGTGGTTCTTTATCGGCCCGGATGCCGGTGCGCATATGAGCGAAGAGCTGAAAGGTAAAAGTATCCCTTTGCCGTTAGATGGCCAACCGCTGATTTGGTTTATGATAGATGCTTCGCTTACTCTTCCACGTGCCATGGTGTGGTCGCTAATCGCCAACGGTATCCTTGGCCTCATTACGCTCATTACCTTCTGGTAAGTCTTGACACTTCAGCCACACATTGATGGCCGGCTTGAGACTGACTTGCTTCTACAGCTTTTGCATCAACGACCTCAACTCCGTGCTCGACACACCCACTTGGCAGCCGGTCTTGGCGGTAATTTACAACATCTCTGGCTCATATGCCGCTGCCTGCGTCCTCGGCTCCCTACTTACGTTCCTTCAACTGTTTGGCATGATCAGCAACATCGCGACGGCATCGCGTCAATGTTGGTCCTTCGCACGGGACCGTGGATTTCGTAAGCAAACCATTGCCTCCCCATTCGTACCCCAGTTGTCACGTACACTTGCTGACCTGTATCTCGTGTCGATATAGCTTACAGCGACTGGATCAAGCACGTCGACCCCAAGCGCCAACTACCAGTAAACTCCCTCTACGTTTGCGCCGGCGCCAGTTTTGTCCTCGCATGCATCAACTTCGGCTCCGATGTAGCTCTGGATGCCATTCTCTCAGTCTCGAATGCCGCTCTCATCTTTTCGTACTTCGCCAGCGTTGCCTGCATTCGACTAAAGCGTCTACGTGGCGAGCCACTCGTTGGCTGTCGCTGGAGCCTCGGAAAGTGGGGTGGGCCACTGAACGATCTTAGCCTCGCGTTCCTGGCGCTGAGCTTTGTCTTCTCGTTCTTCCCATCGGCGCCGTTGAAGGGTGATCCGACGGCTGCGGCGGATATGAATTGGGCGATTGTGCTTTTTGGGGCTACGGGCATACTTTCCGGGCTGTACTACTGGGTTAAGGGCAGGCATGTGTACGTGCCTCCTGTCAGGCTGGTGAAGAATGACTAGGCATGGGAAGAACGGCTTTGGGCTGTTGGGAGCTGAACGTCGAGGCATTCGCTTCCTGCGTGACTGACTGAGACCCAAGCAAGAGAGTGAGGAGATTCGTGACAGTCGTAGAACTCAGGCCCTGCCTTTCGTATCTTTGCTGTACACATTATCTTGGTAAAACTATACAATGATGAGCTAACATCGGGCTGGATGTAGCGTTTCAGCCATGGCGTCATTGCGCATATCCAACGTTCAATCGTTCGAGCTCTGCACCGACCTCTGCATGAGGAAAACAACAACTTGACGCTACGGCCGCAAGCCAGATCTCCTGGGTAAATCGATCCTCGCTGGGATGGCTGGGCACGTGCATACGGCGGATCGCAGCTGAACCGGCGTACAGAGAGTAGGGCCAGTTGTGACCCAAGCGGCACGCAGCACCGTTGCTCTCTTGGAAAGAGAAGATGGAATTGCCTGCAAAGACCACTGCAATCACAGGGCCTTCGACAAAGAGTGAGCCACATGAGCCAGCCGTCAACTTTTTCTCGCCCCAGAATACCGACCTATTCGCCTCCGGTGTGTACACCAACTTGAGCTACGTCCGCAGAGAGATCAGGTTGTTGAAACTTCTACCTGGAGCCGGAGAGGACGCCATCCGGTGTGAGCTAGGCTCACCTACTTCACTCGACGACGCCGAGGGCCGATACGAGGCCGTGTCGTATTGTGCTGGGAGCCCCAATGACACGGTAAGTATAGACGTCAATAGCATCAATGTCAACATCTTTGTAAGCCTGGGCCAAGCACTCCGAAGATTCCGTCGTGCGAAGAAGACGAGGATGCTGTGGATTGACCAAGTCTGCATAAACCAGGACGATTTTGCGGAGAGAGCATCACAGGTGCAGCTCATGGGTCATATCTACAGCAGTGCGAAACGTGGACTGATATGGATGGGCTCCACCACGAACGAAGAGCTGGCGCTGCAGCAGATACTATTTCTTGACGAGATGCTGGAGAAGGAGATCGCAAGCCGGAAGAAAGTCATCATCCGCGATCTTCACGAACGGGAGCTGCAGAAGGCATGTCAAGTCGTTGGTGCAGCTCGTACCAGATACCGGGGTCCTCATTACACAGAACTTAGGCGGTGGTCAGCACTGGTGGCCGTGATTGCTGCTCCAGCCTAGACCCGGTGCTGGATTGCTCTGGAGGTAGTAAAGGTACCTAAAGCGATCGTGTACGGGAACACCATCTCGGTGGACTTGGACTACTTTCGGCCTGTGTATGATGCCACCGTGACCTATCTCGATCTCGAAACAGACATCCATCTTAAGCCCGAGAACGCAGATGCAGTCAGCCGCACAGAGCTGCTTCAGTTGCAAAAGCAATGCGTTTCCTCCCAACTCGGGCGTTTTTGTGCTGCTCGGCAACAAAGACATGAGAAGCGGGGAGCGATGAGCCCAAGTGTTGCTCTGAGAACTGCTTCGGTTGCTTCTAGTACAGACCCACGAGATAGAGTGTACGCGTTCTTGGGTCTGATTGAACCTGACCTTGGCATTGTGCCCGACTACACTCGGTCGAATACTGTCGATCAGGTCTACATCGATGCATGCTGCGCCATTATCTCAGAATGCAAGTCGCTTAATTTCCTCACGGAAGGCCAGGAGTTGACCAGGGACGGCTCTACACTTCTGCCGTCCTGGGTTCCCGACTGGAGAATCGCACAAGGCAGAGTTGGTCTCGCAGATCGACATTACATGAAAGACACACCCTACAACGGGACTTCGGATCAAGAGGTCCTGGCCACCGCGCACAAGTTCTGCGCAGGAGACGAGATATCTAATGATATCTGGGAAGCAGCGAACGCCACTATTGAAACTTCCCGAGACGGTTCACGGAAGGGTGCTGCACACTAATGTTCTTGTATTCGACACTGTCCAAGATGTGTTGGAACCGAAAGAAAGTTGGCATTCCTGGATGACCGCACGATCCGATGCTGTAGAAGCCTGTGAGATGTACCGTGCCCAAAGGTTGGCAAGCTGCCCGCCACGCAACGCTTCGGTGGCGCAACATGATAAAGACGACAACGATTCGGATCCCGAGTACGAAGAGACCGTCGCAGACTGGGAAGAACAGTGGAAATCTCAGGCCGAAGTCGAATCCGACCGCGACCTCGCCTTTTGGTGGCAAGGCAACATGGAAGCTATCAAAGACGCAAACTATAGGGCAGATGATTCAGATCTCTACGCAATAGAAAACGCTATCTACTGTACATTCCAACTAAGCGACGATGCCTACGGTGCCGAAGACAACTGGGAGCGCGAAAACATGAGAAATGACGTCTTGTTAGGCCGCCGGCGGTTCTTCATCACGGAGTCTACAACGATGGGCATAGGACCTCCGCGGATGCAGAAGGGCGACATGGTGTGCGTACTCTTAGCCTGTTCCTGTCCCTTGATCGTTCGTAAGGAAGGCGACAAGCACTTTTTGATAGGAGAGGCTTTTGTTAAAGGGTGGATGTACGGGAAAGCGGTCTACGAGTGGGACCCATCTTGTCTGGCACAGCGGAAATTGACCCGCATAGCGCTCTACTAGTAACAGCACGACTCTCTAGTCTACACGGCCTGGAACCGACCAAAGTACCAGATGAGGCAGCAGCAAGTGGCAGGATAACGCTTTTTGCTGGTATCCCGGACGTCCAAAGCAGTCGCATACTTGGGGGTCGGCCCAGGAGAGTGTCGATAGGGCCAAACAGGCCGCGCGATTTGAGTGTGGAAGGTCGAGGTGGAATTCTGACAAGATAGAGACTAATAAGAGATATCGCTAGAAACTCGCTCAACGCTCTTCTCCCCGGGTCAAGCGAACCATGGTATCTACCGCCTGAGACAGCCATCGTCATGTCTATGGTGTACTATTGCCACGCACATCGTTCCGACCAGCATAGAGAACCGCCCAGTGTCCAGACCCTGACGTCAACCCTCAAAGTTGCCCACGGCCTCACTCCCTAAAGCGACCATCTCATCCAGCAGCACCGACACGTCAGTCAGGTTGCGCACACCCAGTATCATCTCCTTCACCTTGTCGCCTTGGACCCCGAAGGATCCAACGACATTTGTAAACTTCTCGTCTACTACTTTCGAGTAACCAGGCGCACCTGGCAAGCCTGGGAAAGTATTGAAGGAAATGTTCGTAGGCACCCCTTTCAAATCCAAGGTCAGCCATCCCCACAGCGCATCCGGGTCATCTGCGGTGGAGACCTGCTTCATGTCCGCTGCGATGGCGTAAGTGACGTTAGTAAGGACTCCGTCATTCATGTTCATCGGATCGCGGAGATCGGTCGTTAGCGCTGCAGCGATGCCGAAGGGTACGCTGTACTGGGCTGCGATGAAAGATGGCGGGTGGAGCGTCCATGTGTTGGGATCAAAGACGTGAGGGGTGTTGCCGTATACGGTCACATTGCTCACGTCTTCTGGACTCCACGTGTGTCCGTTCGTGCGATGGTCGTTGATGGCGTACACGTACCCTTGCGCCCAGGCGTGAACAGGCGCCGCTTTCAGCACTTGATTCTCGCTCATCCACCTCGTACCCAGGCCCTCCAACAAATAGTGCCACTCCGGATGCGGAGAAAAGGCATGGAAATACCCCTCTGGATTCTCTAGAACATCTTTAGGGCCACGGAGCCCGGCAATGGCTTGCAATGCGGCTTCCGCCCCCAACTGGCCAGCCCGAGCAGGATGCAGTCTTCTCGTATCCGCGTCGTTGCCGATGTACGCCTCCAGCCCCGCGCAGCTGGACGCCGCAATACCCATAGCGGACGCGATGGTATCGGCATCCTGGCCAAGGAGATGAGCGACTGCGGCGGCAGTGCCTAGGAGGCCGTTCAAACCTATAGCGTGGAATCCTCGAATACTCTCGGCTTCCAGCGTCGTGGCGAAGCCGATGCGAGTCGCATATTCGTATCCAATCGCGAGGGCCGTCAGAAATTCCTCCCCAGTCTTGTGGTAGGCTGCTGCGATGCTCATGACGGCAGGGAGCACGGCTGAGGAGGGGTGAGAGTCCTCGATGATGTGCTCGAATTCGAAGTCTCCCGCTGCAAGACTCATGAGAAAGAGTTGGCCGGAGAGCGAGGTGGTAGTGCCATCAAGGGCGGAGTAGGTGTTGTTGCCTGGGCCGCCAGTACCGTGCGTCAGGGTGATGGGCTCTATGGCGCGGCGGTAGACGGGTTGAACGGCGCCCGCGAGCATGACGGCGAACGTGTCGAGGATGAACAGTGACAGCAAGGTCATGAAGGTCTGGGGAATGGTAGCGAGGGTGGTGTTGGCTGCGAAGTTTGCCATTTCGGCGGTGTAGTGTATAGTGTCGTTCATCGTGTCGACGCTGGTAGAAAATGATTGGGGAACAGAGTAGTGGTTGAGTACGGTACAATAAGAAGGGATAAGAAGGGCCTTGCTGAGTCCTCCATGAACGGGCGACTACATGTCTATATACTCAGCAGGGTAGAGTTGGAGCCTACGTCCGCAGCCAGGAACCATCACGCATGTTGCGTGGCCTTGATGGTGTAGCGACGTTGTGCAGCAAGGCTGTAGGGCTGGACAGCTCCGATAATGCGCTCCATGGTGTCCGGGAGGAAGTCGGCTGGCTGCACGCGTAGATGTGCCAAGAGCAGATATGAGCAAGTCAGAGGGTGGAATGCGTACCGTGCCGGGCGAAGTAAACGGAGGCACCTGGTACGGCCAGTAGGGTTGCGCATGGCTACTGTCACTTTCTCCACGCACATGCGAGTGTGTCAGAGTCTGGCCACAATCGCAGCGATTCTCGCAACAATTGTTCGCGAGCTAGGGAACGATGCGTTCATTCTTGGGCGTATGCGATTGTGTCACACCTCGGCCAAAATCGCAGCCAAGGAGCGATTCTCGCAACTGCGCAAGCTCGCAAAGCCGCAAGCGCGAAGCCAAGCGCGGCTGCTCCCGGTGTCGCAATGCCAGCTAGGCCGTCTTTTCTGGCCGTGATAGCGACAGCAACAATACGAACAGCCGTATTAAACACACAAAAGCGTCACTATCCCTAGGCTCGTCGCTTTCCCTCCATACTTCGTTGGTGCTTACACACCTTGTAGTCGATGTGCCGTAGTGCCCAAGGGCTGGACGCCTCCAGCTCTCAACGGACACGTCGCAAACGTCTTGTTGAACAGCTGCAATCCGGATTACGAAACTTTACGGTCTCTCTAACGGTCGCCCTCGACGTTTTGGCCAAAGATACGGAGACTCTTCTTCAACCATTGCGACCGCCTCGCGAGCACAAAGCACTTCCATGGCGCTGGCAAGTTCGAGGATGGTGCTTGGGCTGCATGCGCCGATCTCATGACTTCGTAGCCGCTGTCACTGAATTTGCTTCCTTCGATACAGTTTCCGATGAGGCCTGGACTGCAGGCGATGCAGTCAATGCCGCAGGGGGATTTTTGGATGACCCCTGATTCTGAGCCCACGCACTGTGGGCCCCAAAGGTGGTGGATAGTACATGACATGTTGCTTATCTGCGCATTTCCCTTTTTAATGTGTGCTTGAGCAGCTCGATGCGCTGGTTGAGCCCCTCCATAAAATCCTTCTGCGTACGCAGCTCCTTCAACGCTGGCGCCGCCTTTTTGGGAACATCGTTGCTCTGATCGTGAGAATGACTCCCTTACTTGAGGGCGCATAAGGATGGGGTGGCAGAGGGAGTGCTCTACAGCATCTCTTGGTCTTCGCCTCTGCATCTGGGTCCGAAAGGCACGGACGCAGCCTACAGAATTGCTGCAAGCCTAGGGAATCAATGCGGTTATAACTACTGCTAGGCAGTCAGCTCGCGAAGATCGCCTGGGATGACTCGAGAGCTCTTCAACGTTCGCTTTCTGTGCCCTTGCGGCTTTCAGACTGTTCAAATTCCGCCACACCATGTTGCAAAATGCAAAACGTTCTCTGTGTGGCCGCTATCAGTTTGTCGTTCGCCTTCAGCAACTCAAACTGGTAGATTGTCAAGCCTTGGGACTTTTCGCTAAACGAACCCGCCTGTGCCGAAAGAGCATCCGCCGAGGGCGGAGAACTATAGAGTGCCGTGCGCGAGTATGCATCTATACGGCAAGGCTAGGCTACGCAACCAGCCTACACGCACGCCCGAGTGCGCTACTTCACCTTGAGCTACGCACAAGCTCGCAATAGCTGCGCAAGAGCTGCGAGAAGTATACGGAGGCCGCAATGTCCCTTACTTCCGCAAGATTCGCCTCTTCTGCATTCCTGCACTAGTACCCTCGCAAGCTACGCACAGCTACGCTTTATTCTCCCGTAGTCGCGCTTAGGATCCTAGTGCTTGCGCAGACGTCGGAATAGTGTGTGTCGAACCGTTCTCGTAAGCCTACACTTGAAAACGGAGCGCTCGAAGATAATGCGCTCGGAGGTAGTAGGCGCGAAAATAATGCGCTTGAAGGTAATGCGCTCGAAGATAATGCGCTCGAAGGTGATGCGCTCGAAGGTGATACGCTCGAAGGTAGTAGGCGCGAAAATGATGCGCTTGAAGGTAATGCGCTCGAAGATGATGCGCTCGAAGATGATGCGCTCGAAGGTAGTAGGCGCGAAGATAATACGCTCGAAGGTAGTATACGCGAAGATAATACGCTCGAAGGTAGTATACGCGAAGGTACAATCGTTCCGGAAAACACTGTCGCATCCGTACGCGAGGTGTTCGTAAAGATGTCTCGACGTATACGCGTATAATATACGTTACGAGACTCTAATATACTATATAGGTTATAGCGAGTTAAATAGTATATATGTGGAAAAAAATAAAGTACGTATAAGGTTATTATTATTACTAATACTTTCTTCTAAGCTTTCTTTAGCTTTAGAGTTAGAGTTAGACTCTAAGTCTAAAAGGCTAAAATAGTAGTAATAATAATAACGATCTTATATACTCTTTATTTCTTTTAAGATATATACTATTTAACTTCTAGAAAATTAGAAAATATCTTAGCTTTAAACTAAAGTTCTATAGTTAATCTAGCTATTCTATTACTATTAGATATCTTATATATAAATATAATAGTATTTTCTAGAATAATTATAGTCTACTTAAATAGATAGTATCTATAGTTAGAATAGTACCTTTATTCTATAATATACTTTAGTTATAGTAGATTCTAGCTTCTTAGCTAAATTTAGTAGAGTAATTAGAACTTATAGTATACTAAGTATATATAAAGTACGTACCTTATTATTACTATCTAAATAGAAAGTAGTAAAGCTAAAGTAAATAATAGTATACTATACTATTATATATTATTAGTAGTCTATTATATTATCTTCTTAGCTCTATACTTCTTTATAGTATTCTTCTTTAGAGACCTTATACTAGTAACTACTATACTTAGAGTTATCTTATTTATAGTAGTAAAGAGCTCTAAAGATAGTACTAGCTATAGTAGTAGTATTATAATACGATAAGTAGTTGTACTATTATTATTAATAGATTACTATAGGTCTATAATAGCTATATAGTATAGAGAATTAATAGTAAAACTTAGTACGCTAAACTATCTCTAAATAATCGTATTACTATCTAGAGTACTAGTATAGTTATCTTTAAGCTACTAGTATACTTAGTAAAGGTTTTATTACGCTTTCTTAGAGTTAGTTATATAATACTATATAGTATTACTATTACTATCCTTATAAACTAGTTTCTTACTAGAGAACTAGTAGCTATACCTTATACCTATTATACTAGCTACTAAGCGCGTATTATTTATCTATAATACTAGCTACAATTACTAGATACTAGTCGAGATCTAGCTTAGACTATTTATTAAGGTACTTGTTAGAGATAGCTACTATAGGACTAGTACTATACTATTATCTCTTAGATAAGAACTATAAAAACTCGTAAAGGTTATCTATAAATACGCTAGAGCTAACTATAGTCGTATTAGTATTAAGGTCTACGCCTATCTATAGTAGACTAATAGTTTAGACTATAGCGTTCTTACTTAGTATACTCTATAGTAACTTATTATTAATAACGTACCCGATATCGATATTATATAGATTAAAACGCTTACGCTTACTATTATTAGTCTACTTATATAACGTTATATAGTATCTTACTAGAACCTCTATTCTAATTTCGCTACTTTCGTACTTATAGAGTAACGATTAATATTAGACCTACCTCTAGACGTATCTAGTCTAACTATACTAGTAGCTACTCTATCTAGTCTAGTTATTATCTAGGTACCTACTAATATTAGAGCCTTAGCTATAGATACTAGCTATATAATACCTTTCTCTATACTATAGGTATTACTTCTCTATCTAGCGACTTCTCTAGTAGCCTTATATAAAACTAGGGAATAATATCTAGTACTAGCCTTTACTCTAGTAAGCTTCCTTAGCTAAGTATTTTAGAACCTCTTTCTCTTATTACCTCTACTTTCTAGACTCGGCTCTACCTATACTATAGAAAGCGTACTATCTAGTTCTATCGGTAATTAGCTCTAGTAATTACTTATTATATAGCCTAATATAACCCTTTCTATACTAAGTTTAGGCCTCTTTAAACTTAGAGTAGGAACTACTCTAGACTCTTAGAAAGACCTTTCTAATACTAGAGCTATATAGTTAAATAATACTAATAGCTCTAAGAGTAAGATAGTAGCTTATATATATTATAGTAACGATTTTATATTAATACTAGCTTCTCTATCTATTAAAGAAATCGATCTAACTAACTCTAAAGTTACCTATCTTATACTTAAGATCTCTAGTCGCCTATCTCGGCTTCTAAATCCTTCGCTCTTATATAGTACTCTATATAACCCGCCCTTCTAACTAGAGCTCTACCTATATACTATAGAAATAGGCAATAGTATAAGCGCGCGCCCTCTAGGACGTAACTTACTTATAAGTATACTTAAGTAAGTAATAAGTATAAAATACGAGTACTATATATTGCCTTCTCTATACTTCTCTTATCTATATATTTTAAATACCGACTAGCTAGTACTAAGATAGAGCTTACCTTACCTAAACTCTTACTTCTCTTAGAATTACTACTTCTCTTACTATCTAAGATAGTACGTTTAAATAAAAAGCTTATTCGCGAGTAGTATCTAGAATCGAATACTTTTAAGCTAATAAGATATCTTTAGCGCGTAAACTACCTATAGGAAATACTAGTAATTAACTAGTATATATTACTCTATAGTATATAGAACTAAGACTAGGCTATATAGGAAGTACTCTACTTATCTTATCTTATATTATAGAAGAAACTATTTACTAAACTCCGCTAGAAAGAGATTACGTATCTATAGTTCTAGTACCGTCTAGATATTAATAGCTTTACTATAGTTATAACGATACTAGCTAGCTTACG
>JAKLLW010001641.1:0-13065 GCA_022814695.1 Neocatenulostroma microsporum
GATGAACAAGATACGGACTGCAGAAGGCCCAGCGGAGCTTGAGACGGATGCCGTTCCTGCGTCTGCGACCAGTATAGTTACGATGCCGAGAGCAGCCTATGGATCTGAACTCTGCCGATTACTCGAGGCTCGCAGCCCCTGGATAATGATGACCACAACTCAAACAACTTTGCTTGGCAAATGCTCGGCGGTCATGCATGTCCGTTCATCCCGGCTTCTCCCTTGTCCTTTCCCGTAGAACTTAGCTACCTGCTCATTGATCTCCTTCACTACCGATCCCACAGGATCACACTCCGCATACGCCTTCTTCAACTCCAGCGCCTCCTGTTTATAGGATGGCTCGGTGAGCAGCTTTTCCAGCGCCGCCTTCACCTGCTCCGTGTTCGGAGTCTGCGCCCGCAGATTGATCGCCGCACCCGTCGCCTCTGCACGAGCAGTCGTCTCGGCCTTGTCCTCCGTAAGACCAGCAAGCACCATTGGGATACCGGAGGCAAATGCCTGGCAAATGCCACCGTAGCCACCGTTGGTGACTACGACCGAGACGTACTTGAACAAATCCTCGAAAGGTACCCACTCTGCCCATCGGACATTGCCGGGTAGGATGATATCGGCGGGTTTCGCGGCGTGAACGGCGCAGACGACCAGTCGTACTGGGAGGTTTCGACAGGCTTCGATAGTTGGTAGTATGAGCTCGCTTGAGTTCATCGTGGGCAATGTCCCAGAGGAGACCATGACCAGAGGCCAGTCGGATGTATCGTTCACGACGAAGTTTTGGAACCACTCCGGCATCGATCTCTTGTCGTTCGAACCTAGCGGCGTCCCAATATATTTAACGTATGACGGCAGATCACTCCTTTCAGGCTCCATTGCTGGCACGCAGAGCTGCAGATAGGAGTCGTGCAGGAGGCAAAGGTTGTCCATGGGATTTTTGCCGTGCATCTGCTTCGTGCAGTCATACTGCTCCAGCGTACGCTCCAACGCTGCTTCGACACCAGCCACCATCTGCGTCGCACCCTCATTAAGCTTCATATTTTGCTCCTCGCCTTGACTTGGCAACCCCATACCGGGTGGCGCCGTGTCTTTGCTCTGGAAGAAGAGTGGAAAGACACCTAGACCAATCGCTGGTACGCGACGCGCATACGGGCTTCCCAGCTGCATCGGCATGACCCCAGTGAACGTGGCATCTCCCAATAACACCACCTTCTTGTGCGCGAGCTCCGGTCGCTTCAGCACACCCTGCAGAACATCATGCTGGTCCGGTAGCGCTGCGAAGAAGATGTGCTCTAGGTCCCAGATGAACATGAATGCTTCCTTTGGCAGAGCAGCACGTTCCGGGAAGAAGTCGTTCAGATTCTCCATGTCGAAGTCGGCTATGCCTTTGAGCTGTACATACTCGACGCCGGGTATGGCTTCTACGCTGGGACGGAAAGAGTGTCCTGCAATGAAGGTAACTGGGCAGCCGAGCTTGGCGAGGTTGCGCGCGAGAGAACGCAGTGGGCGGACGTGGCCATAGCCTGGGCACGCAGCCATTACGACGTGGATATCTGGGTCGACGGTCATGTTTGCCATTGTGGTGCTTCTGTAGCTACGATAGAGCATCGGTCGATGAAAGGATTTCTGGGGCTCGAGGAATTGAGCAGTGAGCGTCAGAGAGATGGGAGGGTGAAGTAAGAGAAGATTTGCGATACGAGATGCGAAAGCGAGCGACACCATACCGTAGCCCAGTACAAATGCCTTCATTTGTATCTGCGCGATGCTCCCATGCGCTTTCGTGATAGGTCGTTGGTCCCCTCGAAGGATGCGCTTCCCATTCCCTCCATAATCCACGCCGTCTTCAGCTGCCCGGATCTGGGCTGCTGGTCTTAATCTAGGTCCGCAACATAGCGAGCCCTTTCGGTGAGCCCAGTCCAGGCATCCAATCGCAGTAGTAACAGGCAGGCTGTATGGAGTCGCTTCGATGCCTGAGCTTCCTGCGCGTGTAATCCAACGTAAGACGGCTCTTGTGGCCCCCGAGCTCGAGGATGTTGGACTGTCGGCTGAGGGTCGATGGCTGGCACGGTTTGTCCCAGTTGGTTCCCCGTCCGGCCACGGGCCGTCATACTGTTACTCCGCCGCGTTGCATGACTAACGTGACTAACGTGGGTAGGCGATTGTGTAGGTGAGATCTGTAATCGTTACGGCGCCGAAAACTGTTGTTTTAAAAGAAGCCACGTGAGATGCACGTGCGTGGACCCCGAGTTGCGTCATCGCGGAGGGGTTTGCGTGCTTTCTGTTTCCGCGGCGGCGGCGATAACATCTTTCCTTGTAAATGCTACACATCACTCCACGAATCTACCAACGAGTCGCAACTACCACACGCCAACCGTTGCCCAACATTAACGCCCTACGATCTTTCTTCACCGGCGCAAGAGCAGCCAGCCCAAACACAATCATGGCCGCAAAGACCAAGGCGCAAGATATCATCGACAACAACTCCGTTGGTACGTAAAGAGCACGTATGGGCATACTCGCAGGACATGGGCTGATGGTCGTGCTACAGCTGTCTTTTCGAAGTCATGGTGCCCGTACTGCAAGGCCGCCAAAGAGCTTCTGAGCGAGCAGGGTGCGAAGCCGTACATCCTTGAATTGGACCAAGTCGGTACGTCTGACAGAGCATGAGCTGCCATATCGCAGAGCGGAACTGATAGTTTCTGGCAGATGATGGTGCAGCGATTCAGGACGCGCTTCAGGAGATGACACAACAGCGAAGTGTACCGAACATCTTCATTGATAAGAAGCACATTGGAGGCAACTCGGACTTGCAAGCCAAGAAGAGCCAGCTGCCAAAGCTGTTGAAAGATGCGCATGCCATCTAGATGCGGCATTCGACGGAACGACGTTCATAAGAACCCTGAGATACTACGAGCGTGCTGTAGATACGTACCAGACCGCAGGTGCTTCAACATTGTACACCTAGGCGATAACACGAGACTTTGAATGGTGTCCGTTCAACCCAACTCTCCCCGCTTTGCCATCTCTCTCATGGCCTCGATTGAAGAGTGTACGGCGTTCTTCGCGCCTTGTCTGCTTTCGCTGATGAGCTTCTCATGCTCCTCGCTCCCTTCCTTGACTTCCGGATACCGCCATTCGAATGTGTACGTCATGTTATATGAGTGTTCATCCATACCAGGTCCATCAGAGACGGTATTCGTTATCAGTGCACCATTGGGCTGGTGAAAATCGACCTATTGGGCACATAATGGTGAGCTTCATTGACTTCGAGAGGAAAACTGTTGTGAACCGACCAACCTTCGTAGGATAGTAGCTCTTACACACTTCCCTCACATCGTGCCCCGGGCCTTCGCCCTTTCCCTTGAATGAGGCTACCCGTACCACCTCATCGTCCTTGTCCTCCAGTACTTTCGTGCTGGTGATGATGGGCACGAAGTCTTCGGCATGACGAATCTTGCGCTGCAGGCCGCGCCAGACCTGATCCCGACTCAAGACAGGCGATGCGCCGGAAGGGTTGATCTGCTCTGTATACGCACAATGAACGACGACCATCTTGTATGCGCTCACTGCAAGATGCCGTTGTTAGATGTTGGGGACAAATATCGAAGGCCCGTGCGAAGAAAGTGCTGGGCTTGGTGAAGTTCAGACGTTTCGACTTCACGCACACTCTTCACCACTTACATCGAGCAGAAACATCATTACCGCGTTATCACTGGCCCGAGCAGGTTCTGAAAGTAGCTGTAGCTTGGACCACCCAAAGGAGACACCGTAGCAGCCGTATGACAGGAGACCCACGGGATTTGCATCTGCTACCAACGCGCAATACCGCATCTTCCGAGGAGGCCAACGCGCACGTGGGCGCCATGCCAATGCAAAAAGTCTACATCCGTCATCCCCGTGGGGAGTCCTAGTTGGCCAAGTCCCAAGGCCTGGGGCTCACTGATGAGCCGCATACTGCACACGACGCTCCATGCCGGCCAAGTCCCAAGAGCTGCGGGGCGGCCTTGGTATTGATCAAGTCAAGCAGAAAATCCACCACGTGAGACCCGGATCGTACGGTTCTGGTAGCCCGACGGTCCATTGAATGCTAGGCGTGCAGGGCCAAGTGCTCAGAGTGCAGGTGGAAGACACTGAAGGCTCGCCAGTCCTGCGATCTAGCGCATCATTTCACCCTAGGCATTGGCACTGTACAATGTCTCTCGTTATGCTCGACTGGACTGCGAGCACGGATACTGCCCGTGGTCACTCAGTCTTGTACCGATGTTCTAGTATGCCAACGCTTGGGTCGGTGAGTAGACGCAAAGGAACGCAAAGGTAGGAACAACTACCTCGGACTTGGACGAGGTCGATCAGAATATATACTATCCTGTTCTCTTCCCACATACGAACGCGTACACCGCTCACTGACTCGCCTCTGCACTGAACTCATTCCGCCAGCTCTACCACAGTCAACATTCTGCTGCAATGGACAAGCACGCCCTTCGCGATGACAAGATCGAGTCCGAAGCCACCTTCGTTGACTACGCCCGCGACGACTCCGACAACTCGCGTCCCGCATCCAAGGAACACCAGCTCAGCGAGGATGACCGTCTCCTCGCTGAGTGGAGCGCGGCAGAGCAGCGTAGCTTGCTCCGCCGGGTGGACCTCCGCCTCATCCCACTGTGCGGAATTATGTACTGCGTTTCACTGCTGGATCGCACCAATTTGAGCAATGCTGCCATCGCCGGGTGCGTCACTCTCGCTACGGCTGCAACTAATCCAAACCGTTGATAACAAACTCCGTGCTGACAAGTCTTCCAACAGAATGGTCGTCGAGCTCGAGCTAGCTGTGGGAAGTGTAGACCGCTATGTAAGCCTGCCTCTTTCCCCCCTTACCTGTCCATCCCAGCTAATGCCTGGCCAGTCGATCATCAGCTTGGTTTTCTTCATCACCTACACCCTCGCCCAGCCCCCAGCTACTATCCTCTGCCGCAAAATCGGACCGCGGGTGTTCTTGTCTACTATAACTCTATTATGGGGAATCGTCATGATTGGATTCGGTCTAGTAAACGAATGGACATCGTTGATAGGCTTGCGATTGGTGCTTGGTATCTTTGAGGTACGTACCCTAACACTCTCGAGGACACAGTCCATGCTAACGCTGTGTGACATAGGCCGGCTTTTTCCCGTGAGCGAGCTTACTGCCTGTAGTCAAGATGTGCATTGCTAACCTCGGATAGGGGTGTGGTGTACCTACTATCGACCTGGTACAAGCGCTACGAAGTCGGCAAGCGGTATGCCGCCTTCTACCTCATCGGATGCCTGGCTTCAGCTTTCAGCGGTGTACTCGCTTTCGGCCTGATGCAGATGGATGGCGTAGGTGGATACGGTGGTTGGCGCTGGATCTTTATCATCGAGGGCCTGGTGAGCTTGTCAATCAGACTGTCTCATCCCATAAAACCCAAATACTGACGATTTTACAGCTCACAGTGGTCATTGCAGGCTTTGGCTTTCTCTTCATGAAGACGTTCCCAGACAGGAGCAAGTCGAAGTCGCTGAAGTTCCTGACCGAAGCTGAGCGGCTCTGCATCCTCGCCAGAGTCAACCAAGACCGCGGAGACGCTGAGGTAGAGAAGTTCAACTTCGGGAAATGGATTCGGTCTGGCTCGGACTGGAAGATCTGGGCTTACGGTGAGTCTTGGTCAAGTGCATGGCGGTCTTTCGGGTTACTGACGATATTCGCAGCGCTGATCTTCGGGTGCATTACCACTGTGTCCTACGCTCTGGCTTATTGTATGTGGATATGCGATCTGCAAGCTATGCCCCCGCCGCACAAGCTAATCAAATGATAGTCTTGCCGCTTATCTTGAAGAACTCCTTGGGCTACTCCACCGGCGTGGTAAGACTGGATCTCTACCCCCATCGAAGTCGAAATTAGATCGCTGACTTTGCTCCACAGTCCCAATGTCTTGTCGCACCACCCTACGTGTTCGCTGGCTTCGTCGTAAGTGCATGCCCGCCTTATCATTGCCCCATTGACGTTTTAGCTCTCTCGCTGACACTTCTTTGATCCAGATGATGGGCACTGGGTGGTTCGGTGACAAGTACCACATGCGCGGTCTTCCCTGCGCCTTCAACGCTATCCTCGCACTGGTCGGCTTAGCGGTGTTGGGTTTTGCCACCAACGGAGGCGTCAGGTACTTTGGCGTATTCCTGGCGACTGCAGGTGCGAACGCCAACATCCCCGTAACGATGTCATACCAGGTAAGTTTGCCAGCCTGCGTTCTCATCCACATTGGCGGAAGTAAGATCGCTGACATGAATGTAGGCCAACAACATCCGCGGTCAGTGGAAGCGCGCTTTCTGCTCCGCGACATTAGTCGGCGCTGGTGCCATTGGTGGCATCGTCGGCACTACTGTGTTCCGATCAGAGGATGCGCCAGCCTATATTCCGGGTATCAGTGTTGCCATGGGATCACAGTGCCTCATCTGCATTTTGGTTGTAGCTTTGACGCTCGAGTTCAAGAGGCAGAATGGGAAGGCGGAGAGGGGCGAGAAGGTGCTCGAGATGGGTGATGCGAACTTCAGGTATACCTACTGAGTTTGTAGCTCTGCGCGGAGGAGCAATTGGAATGTACAGTCCGCTGGTGTAGAGTGTGGCGCTTGAACTTCACGTATTCTCTCGAGCTTCTAAACAACGGACAATCACCTTAACAACACTTCGACATCATTTCAAGGACAGCCAGGCAATGCCACTATCGCTGAACTTGCTTCTAGCACTGCATGCTCGGATACATACACATAGAATGTATCCGCCTTCGACTCACGACAAGACGACGACAACCTGCGAAACACTTTGGGAGCCAGCCGTTCCCAGTAATCTTCAGGCAGTCTCAGTGCAGATGAGACACAACGCACCGACGAACGATAAACTCCTTGGCATCGGCACATCCAGCTCGCACATATGCCAAGCCCGGCTTACTCAAAGCTGACCTGAGCTACCCATGCCATCACAAACCTCACCTCCCTGCTTGCTACCCTGCTGCTTTGATGCTGTACAACACGATGAACATGCTTACAATGCGTCTCCTCCACGTCGCTAAGACGACAGACTATCGAAAAGCCAACGGACGCATAGTGCTGTACGAACCATACCCATGCCAGGTGATCAGACGCTTGCATTGGTACTATGGCAACCTCGTCAAGTACATCTAGGCTCGGTGGGATCACACTCATGTTGGCATGGTGCGATGACTGGCGCTGGCAGCTGAAATGCAGCCAAGATCTCGATGAGGCATGGAACGGAAACTTGCAACAGTGTGCTATACCACAACGGCGAGATGGACCGGCATGGCGACAGCGACAGTATGGCAAACGGCGGTGAGCATAAAGTATATATATCGATGCCGGACCCGTGAACTCAGTGCCACTTCAACAGCTTCAAGCAACCAAGCAACCAAGCCATTAAGCCACCAAGTCACCAAGCCACATCAACATACCCGCAAAGATGCAGACCACCTTCTCCATCATCTTCGTGCTGAATCTCTTGCTGAGCACCGCGCTCGGAGATGGTAAGTATCCTTTCACCCAGTAGCTCTTTCTCTTCGCATGCAGCATTAACACCTTCCCAGCCGTCCCCTGGGAGCGCCTGAACAAGAATGACTCCATGCTCCTCATCCTCGATCTCCAAGACGGCCTCTACGGCCTCGCCCGCGACTTTGATCCCACTGTCTACCACAATGCCATGATCGCTCACGCGGCCTTAGGCACACTGTTCGACATTCCGGTCGTCATGACTACGTCGGCGCAGCAAGGCCCTAACGGTCCGCTGCCCAAGGCCATTCTTGACATGTACCCCAACGCGCCACTTATCATGCGGCAGGGTGAGGTTGACGCTTGGGATAACGCGGACTTCCGAGCGGCTGTAAGGGCGACGGGGAAGAAACAGATCATCATGGCTGGTATAGTCACCGATGTTTGTACGTCGACCTTTTTCACAGCTCGGTTTTTGCATTGGCACGGAAACAGCTAACCGCTTAACCATAGGTACGACCTTCCTAGCCCTCTCCCTCCGCTCCGAAGGCTACAGCGTCTGGGCCAACGTCGAGGCATCCGGCACCACCACTGCCCTAATCCGGGACGTCTCCAACGCACGGATGGCGAATGCAGGCGTGCAGCTCGTCAGTCTGTTCTCCGTTGTATGCGATCTCATGCGCGATTGGAGAAACACTCCCGGCTCAGCGACAGTGCTGCCGTGGTTGAACCAGTATTACCCGGCTTATGGCATGATTGCCATGGCGCACGGTGGGGCCGTGGAGAATGGGACGATCATTCCGGGGGAGGCTGGGTTGCTGCCGTAATTGTGCACGGCAGCAACTAACGACGGAGTCGGACGGAGGGGTGCAATTGGGTGCAGCAGATGGAAAGGGAACAACTGGGAGAGGATTAGTCGTACATCTACTTGTTGACCTTCCAAGTATTCTGAAAAGGAAGGGCGAGGCTCACTTCTTTCTGTCGGTATCTTGAGACAAATTTGTCGTACGAGCTGCTTCTACCCGGTCGTCATAAGACTGTGCCGTGCCCAACAGTACCGAGTACACTTCTGCGTATATGCCAAGCTCGCACCTCGCTTTGAACCACTGTGCACGACCCGCACAACAGATCCTCCAACCTCATTCGACCCAAAGTCTGGACGATAGGCGACACGAGGACCAATGTCAGATGATGGCGACCGTATCTGCAAGGCGAGAGAGCCGATAAGTGCTCCCATCTTCCGAGTGTCCAGCCAAGGATTGGTCCACTCAGTGCATAGTCCGAGCCTTCGCGCTCGCGCTCACACGAGTGGAAAGCGAACAGCGACAAGAAGGTACGGTCATCAAGTATGTACGGACTACATGTAAGACGCCTGCGAAGGCGCATCAGCCTTGCCCAAAGAACTGTACAACCGCCTTGCCAGCCTCGACAACCCAATGACTAGGCTGCTCGGCAACATGGTCCCATTTCTCCGCCTTTGACTCTACCACCGTTCCAGCCTTGACGAACGTCTTCGTCCCGTCGAGGTCCACTAAGCTTACACTCCACTTCCTCGAGGCATTCTCCATAGCTTTCGGATCGTTCAACTGGTAGTACGCAATCCTGTCTTGTTCCTTGAACCCGTGGAACATCAGCGCCATGACGGAAGACTTCCAGGGATCGGAATGCCTGCTCTTGACGATCGTGACAACTACGAAGATCAGAGTCAAGGTGGTGATGGCGATCGGATAGGCGAGCCAGCCCCACCGCACATGGAAGAACGTCTCCATCTGTGTCATCCGGCCGTATGTGAACCCCGGGCCATCGTCGGTCGATTTACGTAGATTAGCGGTCATGTAAAGTGACATGTCACTGAATGAGAGCTCGAAGTTGCTGTAGAAGTCGGCTGTGCAGTTTCCATCGATTGGAGTGTCCCAACCAGTACAAGGCGTAACGATGGCGTTTGCGGCGAGACTGTGGTAGTGGACGTAACTGTCGTTGCGGTTTGACGACACTACACCGCCAGTCAGGAAGCCAGGAGTGCTTGAGTCGCCGACGAGGTAGTTTTGCAAGGCTCGATGAGAAGTAGCATCAACACCGTACGTGCAGTCGGTCGAGCTGACCCCTGTCTTTGTGCCATTGAGTTAACACTTGTCTGGTCGTAACACGATGTCTTTCCCATCACCGTAGGATGTTCTCGCCGAGTCGCTGGTATTGGTCCATGTCTCGATTCGTTGTTCCGAGAAGACCGTATTCTCGGTAGTTGCATTCCAGGTATCGATGCACCAGTACCTGTTCGCCGTTAGTAAAGGTCATGGAACCATGCGAAGGAAACATCGCGTTTCCACTTACAAAGTGTATTCAAGAGCGTACGGCGCTACTTGTGGAAAGTCAGTGGAGCCGATACCCTTGAAGTGCGCAATCAGAGGACCCAAGCCCGGCAGCAAGCTGGCATCGGGATAAGTGGTGTCCGCTGTGAGATTCGCATACCCCAAGATGGGGTCTAAGGACAAGCTCCTATCCGGTAGGCAGACGCGATTAGCCTCAGTAGAAGCACAGTCTGCTCTATCACATGGAACCACGACCGTTTTCGAGGTGTCGACACATTTCGAACATACCGCAAGGGAAGAGTACTCCGCGAAGGTACAATTGCCTGTGTCGCAGTCCACGAGGTCGACAACGTTCTCGCTGTTGTCGACCGACGAAGGGAAGAGGAATCCGGCCTGGATGGACGCTATCGTCGGCACGTATGGCAGCTCGTTCCCGCCTACATCGCCGTACTCCCGGGCATTATAGTATGTGTTCGAGATAGGGACAGAGCAGGTTTCGGTGGAAGATGGGACCGTCTCCTGTCTGGTGTGTGTTCCGACGATTTGTTGGGTGAAGATGCTGGTTCCTAGCAATGCGACGATGAGAAACGCACCGATCGCGGCCCAGTGCCTGGAAGTTCGTCCTGATTAGCACGGGCTATGTCAAGAACACACTGTTGACATATACACTCACTTCCACGTGGCAGGGTTCAACATCAAGTGAAAAGCCCCAGGTGCCTGCCGCGCATTGGTCAATCTGTCCATCCACCTCAATTCCTGATTCTCTTTTTGAAACCATAACCACCTCAGCTGGCCCAAGCACGCTGTCACCGCGAACGCAATCGCGGCTTCAAGAAACGCTGTAAGCAGAGCGAAGACTGAGTTGATTGACCACGAGTGGCTCCATATCAAGACGTTGAGATCGTTGTAGTGACTGAGTAGAACAATTTCGACAACGATGATAGTCGCCGCGAAAAGGCAAGCGAACAATTCCAGAAGCCATATGCGGACAACGCCCCAGAATGTGCGATTGTTGTTGTTGTTCGCTAGCGGCAGTGGAGATTGTGGGCTTGCTGCCTGTTGCTGCTGCGCGGTAGTAGTCCCACTGCCGCTTGCGCTTCCAGTGGACGTCGCATTGTTGACTACTATGGCGGAGTCGGCGTGGTGATTATCCACGATGGTAACGTGATGTCCTGGTGCTACAGCGACAGTTGGATCGCTCCGGGGTGACGTGGGTCGTGAATCGAGGGGATCGATAGAGTCTTCCGATTGGCGTTGCTTGTTCGCCTGCGTTGACGGAGCAGTTCCATCCGCAGGCAAGGAGCTCTGTGTCGGTGTATGCGTACTCTGCGCTCTCAGGATCGTGCTCACAGACGACGAGCGAGTGCGTGTCTGCTGTTGAGCGCTGCGTGCTCCCTGGCTTATATTGTCCGGAGCTGGAATATCGTGGTAACACTCCAATGGCGAGGGAGGAGAAGAAACATCGGCAGATGCCATGTTCGCGTTCTCGCTATCGACAAATGGTCCCGTAAGTCTCGTGCGCACACTGCAATTCAATCCGGCGACCGATGTAGGTGAAAAGACAGTCGTAGCCTCGGAGGCAAAAGCGTGCAGACGGTGCTCATACCGAAATTCTTCATCGTGCTATAAGAATTCACAGTCTGTCGCACAACTAGCGCAAATGAACCGCGTTCTGTCTTCACCGGAGTGGGAGGTACAGCCTATCGCTTCAGGCGGATGAGGCTGACGTTGGGGCCAGAACTGGTATGAACCTCCTGTCTTTAGCTTTTCATGGCAGCTTTGGCCAATCTGGTTGGAGCGACCCTGCATTATGGAGCAGTCGTCTCATTTACTGAGGACTTTGTCAGCGGTATATGCGCGCTTGTGGCGCCTACTATTCGGCTTCGTGTTCGACGTGAGTGTCTGTTGGATATCATGCGCGGACAACTTCATGTCACCACGATGTGATGGCGAGCGTCTCACGGGTAGATCTCGTCACTTTGCCATAAGATGAGATGCCTGATAAGGGCTTTTGGCGCCCCGGATTCAACTGTAGGCTCTGTACTTTGCAGTCGTTGTGCTGAAGATCCGGCTCAACCGGTCACTCTGTTGGACGAGGTCCAACGTTGGCGCCAAGAGATGTAGCTCACCTCATCTTGCACCTCACCCCATCCCACCACGTCGTAGAGATCGGCCAGCAGAGCATACACGCAGTATGCTATCGCGTTCTGCTTCGAGGCCATAGTCGCTGAACCAAGACCACCACCGCGCTGCCAGGGTCTTCCCTCAGCGCAGTATCGCAGCGCACCAAGTCGAAGAGGCCAAAAGGGTTGGACGGTGAGCACCGACTCGCTGAACCAGACTGAAGAGGCCGTCGGTGAGCTGACGACGTAAAATTTGCAGGGTTGACTTGCGTGTTAGGAACGTTCTACGACTGCTCGAGCAGCGGAGAGACTGGCCGTCCCCTGGAATCCATCGACCTGGAGGCGGGAGACATGCGGGGAGGGTGACATACATCGCTATGTCACCGAACCACTCCTGCTGTAGCCTACGCTACACGTGACAAGAGAAGAGGAGGAAGTCCCAAGAATCCAAGAGTCTCCGCGCCGCCCTTGGCTATCGGGTAACATAAGCCCGAGGGGACTACTGGCACCCTGCGTAATCTTGCTCACCCGCACGCATGGACCCCTGTCTCAGCATCTTTATTGCGACAAACTGCACTTGTACAACTGTCTGCCGCCTTCAAATGCTCGGATCTGCTCGCGAGAGTAGACAAACGGTGACCACGAGGATTCTTGTTTGAGTCCAGCTCAACATGGCAGGTTTCGCGATGTTGTTTTGCATCCGAGGCCTTCCAGCGAGCACAGGGCGAGGTACCCCCGCCAAGCCTGGTATCCCGCTTACCACGCGAAGCGATAAGCTGACACCCTGATATTCACCTCGACGGCAGGCGCAGCGCTGCACGAATGTTTGGAAAGACCATTACAACGCGTGCGATTCGTGATAGTGATGGAGAGTGCGTTTCTTAACTTTGGGCATCGGGGACAGACTGGAAGGTCATGCTGTCCCCGATCACGTGAGAGCCTGGAGCGCCACATAGATTGCGACATTGCCTTCTTTAGCAGCGTGCCAAGCTGCCAAGAGCTTGGCTTCTTGGCGTACTGCATTCTTGAGGATCGCGAGCCAGTCAGCAGCAGGCGAACGTCCCACAGGTGCTTCAACAGGACAAGAGCGATGAGGATAGACTTCCTTTGCAGCGCGAGGCGCAGTCCGT
>JAKLLW010001642.1:0-13046 GCA_022814695.1 Neocatenulostroma microsporum
GAGTTCGAAGTTATTAGGGGGGCGGTTGTGAAGTATTGGGAGCAGTTCAATCCGGTGCCGTATATTGACGAGTATGCCGATCCAGTGATGGAGGATGAGGAGATGGAGGATGAGGATGGCGAGGTCGAGGATGCGGAAGTCGAGGAAGCTGAGGAATCTGAGGAAGCCGAAGGCGAGGACGCGGAGATGGAGGACGAGGAGCTGGAAGAGTGATGGGAAGTATAGCTATCTCACGGGCGACTTGACAAGCATGAACGCTTAAGAAGCGTCCAATAATGATATGCATGCATCAGCAGGGTGTTCTTACATCGCTTGGGATAGTGAGCATACGGTGTATCAATAGCTTGAACGGATCCTTCATCCAATCACCGTGTACCTGTCGTGTGCCTCCAGCTCTTCCGTAGTCTCACTTCTTCACCGTTGCTATCAACTCAATGCTCGCCAGCTCACTTGAACGCCATTGGATTGGCTCACCGGGTTATGCTCACCTGACTGTCGTTAGCCTCTGCCAGCTTCCAACGGTATAAGAATCTTTCCGACATCACACTCATTACTTCCTGTGATCACCATAGCTCATTGACAGCATACATCCTCAACACATCATCATCCGTCCCTGCAGTCATACGCGACAGACGTACCAAAACCCGTACAAACACCCACACCAATTCAACAATCCAAGACGCCTGCAATGATGCACATCCTCCTCATCGCGGCAGCCTTTGCCTACCACGCTCAAGCTGCTCAGGCTTCGCTCGGCACGACCATCTCAACCGAAGCTTCCGCCGCCTCCATCATCGTCACCTGCCCACGTAGCGGCCCCGGCCTCGTCAGTTGCTACAGCGGCGTCGAGAGCTACCTCGCAGCCGTCGCCACCGACCGCGCTGCGGATAAGCCAACCGCCATGAACGGCTACTTCGCAGACAGCCCAACACCCATGACAAGCTACTTCGTCGCCACTTGCGCCAAGGTTCCGGACAAGGCGAGCCTCGATGCCTGCTTCGCACCGTACACCAGGGCTATGATCACTGCAGCTCCGATCGCTGCTCGGGTCCCTGAGCCGCAAAGCTACTCCACTACCACCTTCTGCGCCGATGGGAGACCGTTTGTGGCTGGGATAGGCCTGTGCACTATGATGTAAGTACGAACCATCCATATCTGGAGCAAAGCTAACAGGTTGAAGGACACTGGAATTTGGCGGCATCTATTGCGATTGCAGTGAGGATGGCACTGCTTTCTACCAGCCAGTGATGACTCTCTGCGGCCAGCCGCTATGCCCCAACCAAGTCACTAGTGTCGCGAGTGCAAACACGCCTGCGGTAGACATGGCGGCTACAACCACTGCCGTGTCGACTTCGGCCCTGCAAACCATTCCGCCGTCTGCAAGCACTACAAGCTTCGTAACCGCGCCTATTACTGCGCGGGCTCCGGATCCGCAGGGCTACGCGACCTACTGCATTGACGGCGAGCCGCTCGTGGATGGGTTACCCGCATGCACCAACATCGGAGGAGCGTATTGTGATTGCTCTGAAAACGGCACTTCGGTTTCCCAGGATACGATGACTGTCTGCGGCACACCGATGTGTCCCAACCAAATCACCAGTATCGGGTCTACCACCACGCCCTTCGACGTCGCTGCTACGACCACTGCCCTTGCAAGTTCGACGATGGAGACCAGTCTGGCGTCCGCAAGCACGACCAGCTTCGTTACCGTGCCCAGTACTTCGACTGCTTCGATGGCACCTTCAAGCTCGTCCACTGGGGGCGCGGTCTAGCGGAGGGCATGCTTCTCTCTGGTGCGCCCTGTGCCGAAGGCGGAAGGAGGATGGCGGATCGAGCGTAGGAAAGATCCCAACCATAGTATACAAGGCGGGTTGTATCTTATGACACTACTGGAGTATCTTATAAGTCGGATGTGTCTGCGGGTGGGCTGCGGATACTCGAAGGGAGGCATTAGCATTTGCGTCAAGGAGATTATAAGGCAGAGCAAGGTAACGACTACTGCGATGCGATTCTCTCCATTCCTGTAGCAGGCGTTTTGATACAACGCCGCGCGTTACATGAGCTTCTCATATTCAGCTCAGCTTGAGAATTGTGTTTTGCTCCGATCCTACCATTAGATAACTCGAGGAAGGGGTGGTCTGGCCGGCCTCCCGAGCATAATACATACAGCTGCTGCTCATTTTGATGCGATTATCCCAATTACTTGACATCAATCTCGATCGCCTGCCGCTCGGTGTGTGAGCTTGCTACCCTTAGCTCGGCTTAGGGATTGCTGTGGTATGCGAATCCATGAACATTGTCTAACTGCTTGGTCGGTCTCCCGAGTACAGCTGCTCTTTCCGCGAGGCGTGTCGATGCTCATCATCTTGATGCGATGCTCTCCATCCTTTGGCAGCGGTCGTGATTAACTGCCGCTCGCTACGTGAGCTCAATGTCACCACGCAGCCTTGGAAATTGCAGTCCTGGCCTCGAAGGCCTCGAGGAGGATGCGCTCGGCTTTTCCCGCAGAGCGGAGTTGACTTGATGCGGTGCTTCCGTGGTTTTGTCAGTCATTCCAATGTACTGCCGCCCGTTGCATGAGCTTGGTCTTCCTAAGTCGGTTCAGGAATGGCCTCCCTGCCTTCGAGGGAGTTGTATCCGGGAAGGAGAGGAAGGAGTAAGTGAACATCAATTGGCAGTCGGGTCCGAAACGTTGTTCCTGCCAAGAGCCAGATGTTGGGGGCTAGCTTCCTGTAAAACTACACGACAACACATAGAATTGTTTGGAGACAGCTCTGCCTGCCTTAACACTGCGGAATCGATGTCGACGGTGCCTATGCCGCGTCGTTTCAGTGTCGTGGCCGTTTTACTCCTCTGAACACCCTACCGATGTCCGATCGTGTATTACATACACCTCCGCGGCCGCCGCAGCACACCCTCGACGAGCCGGCAAAGTAAAAACATCTGCAACAGGAATAAGAGACAGCAAAGATAGAATGGGATCGCAGTGCCGAGAGACATAATGGGGACAAGCCTGGTAGCCAACACACAAGATGCAAAAGGGGAGTGCCGCGGAGTTGAGGCGGTCGAAGCTCGTCTCCGGACGACAGCAGTGCTTGTAGCATGTCAGAAGCCCTTGAGCGCGCAAAATACAGTCCATGGAAAGACACTGCTAGCCCAGCAGTAGGAAAGCAGCACCCGAACTGCTCTCAGTAGAGCGGCAGCCTGTCGTTAGGGGATGTTCACACGCAGCGGTATAGATTCGCAAGAGACGTGTTGAGAGCGGCGATGAAGGGGAATACGGTCTGCAGGACCAGCAGAGACTCCTAGCTAGCAGAGATTTGGGCGCGCCCACAGTCGCCCTGTCCATTAGAGCCCGCAGTCCGGTGATCGAAATCGAATCTCTGCATTCCAGCACTACTCCGATATTCCGATGCCACCATATATTCTAGAGACGGGAGCTGGACAATCGAGAACGAGACCCGGGCGTTGCTGGTGGACTTGGCATATCAGTTGGCACCTGTGACTCCTGCGCTGGCGATCAGCACCTCCGGACATCGTTCCATGGACTAAACGGATGCTCGTCTTCAGGTTTGGTACTATGATGCAGGACCGTGGTTCCGGTCACCAAAAGGAATGAACTCCTCACACCAGTCATCGTAGTCAGGTAAAGTGGACTCTGACACGGTGGTATACCTACCGCCGCTGGTGACAGATCCGGGCGAGAGGCAACACGTACCTGGCCAGGAAGAGATCAAGCCTCATCTGTCGGCCAGGAGCCACCGCCATAAGTGCAGATGCTCATGGTATCACCGCCTTTGTTGCAGAGGAGGTCACGACGCTGGTAGTATCCTCCGGAGAAGCCAGCTTCCCCTCGGTAGGAGACAGTACCACACCTGCCTCTCGTATGGGCATCAAACTCAACGAAAGACAGTGACTCTTCGCACCTCAGCTCCCGAAGGTACGCGGCATAAGACCTCAATACGGCCCAGTACCACAGGCGATGACAAGCATGCAACGAGAGGCAATCCCTACCGGTATCGGTCGACAAGAAGCTTTGTGCTGTCGACTGCAAGGCGCCGTTATCAACGCAGAATCCCTAGCACGCTGCAGACATGATGCCGGCTGGGCTCCTGAGCATGGGTGTGATGTATGTCTCTCACGACACCGGCCGTTCATGGAATCGAACTTGCATCGTTGTCCTGGGTCCAGTCGGTTCGGTTGGGAGTACTACCGCTTGTCCAGGCTGCTACGCACGAAGGCCTGCCTGGATTGTCGGCTGTGGGAGGCTGAGCGCATGTCCTCGCTGTAGCGACTGCCTTTCACTGGATTCAACGGACTCGTCTCAGGTGCTAGCAGGGTCGCTCACACCGTTGCTTGGGCTTGCGCTCTGCCACCTTCAGCGCCGTCTATACTCACGCCAGGCGCACTGCGTTGAGGCAGATGGCCTCGTTTGAAGTCTGTCAAATGAACGCCGTTCAGGATGGAATAAACAGCTCCTTGGTCTCCGGTCTGCCAGAGCCATGGAACGGCTTGACCTTGTACTCACCCTCGCCGCCTTATACATATACTGGGACTCTTCCAGAGGCTGGCAATATCTGCTCATGCTAGGCTCGTTGCGCTGAAGCGGATGTGCTCCTTTCACGTCTGTTGAGTGGATGCCTATTAGACCATTATCAGTCCCTTGGTCACTGGGCACTACCGGAAAGACTACCAGCGACGACTCCTGCACATCCGGACCACAGCCACCAGGAAGAAGTCGGCCGGCCAGAGTGCTCGAAGAAGGCAGCATGCACGACGTCGAATCTCAGTGCGTCCGACAGAGACGCCATGTAAACTACGGTCTGGCAGCAGCTGCTATGTTGCCCTTCGTCTTCGTGCCGTTCGAATAGCGGTGAGCGGCAGTCTGGTTTCTGGCATAACTCCTGCGGACCAAACTGCTTGTAACGTCACAAACGGTACTACTGTTGTCAAGAGCACTATGCTCGGCCTGCCACGGGCCCACAGTCCAGGAAAGGTGTGCCGACATGTCCGTTGTACTCGCCTTCGCTGCCTTCAGCAAACACTGGGATGGTCGCCGTCGGAGCCCCTACTGGCCCTGATGAAAAGGCTGCTGGTTCGCTCGGTCTGCTTGAACAGTGATCAGTTCGGACCATAGTCTGTCTGGAGCAAAGACCGTTGGACACCGCTTGCATGCTCTGCCACGGCTGATGCTCTCTTTCCGTTGAGAGAACAGTGGTCCGGTGCTAGCAAGCGCACCTATGCTATGCCGATTAAGGGCCATGTCCGCTCACGCAAGGCTCGCTGCCATGGAGGTGATGTCCTCGGTCGATGCCTGTCAAGTGCGCGCCGTGCAGAACAGCCTCTTGGCTGCCCCAGCCAACAAGGTCATGGCGCGGGTGTCCGTGTACTCACCTTCGCTGCCCCCCAGCATGTACTGAGACGTGTTCAACGGCATTGTGGCCAGCCTATCACCTCTTGCTTGGCCGCGGTGTGCTGTACCCCTGTCAGTCATATTCCTGCGCCCCTATTCCTTGCCGCCGATGTTCCTTGGCTCGGTGGGCCTGGCATGCCGCCGTCCTCCATCCCTCGCGCTCTTATCTCTTGATATACCTACTGCTTCCTTGCCCGTCTACTATCTCTTGTCAAGCTCGGGGACTCTCGTCATGATTGATGGTGATGCCCGCCGCTATTCCTGTCCTGCCGTTGTGTGCATGGCTGTGGGTTGCCCTCGCTGGCTTGTACCGAAGGTAGCGTAGGATCTCGTTAAGGTGAGGTTCGTCGTAGGTACCCGGAGGTCTGTGGGTAAGTGTGCTTCCAGTGTTTGCTTGTTGTCTTGAAAGAGGTGGGTGACCCGCTTGCCCGTGTGCTGCTGTGAGCTACCGCTCGCTGTGAGAGCGCCTATGCTGTTGGCTGCTGTGTTGGACGGCAGTCTTGCGTGCTGGCTCTTTGGTGGTGGAGATGTGGACTTGCTGGGTCCTCGGTCTCTGGCTGTGTAGGTTTTGGCGTTTGCTTGCTAATGGTGAAGAAGATGATTCCCCGGCTCTTTCTGTTGGATTTTGCCTATTCCTATTGATCAATGGCTCGTGTTTACTGCTGTGTTGGACGGCAGTAGATCGAGCTGTGGACCAGGAAGAAATTGCTGTCATGGTGGAAGGAGTTGTTCGAAGCTCACCTGCGCTCTCTCGGAGGTGGAATTGGCGATATACTGCGCTATAGCTCTATCTGCTGGATCTACTTGATCTTTAAGGGCTTGTGGATTACATTTGCTGCCATGTTGAGTGGCAGTGGTCTGTGAGCTTCCTGAGGAGTAAGAGATCAATGCCCCCGTGCATACCCGCGCATTGAGGCTTCATGGCTGGCATATCGTGGTGCATTTTGCCCTCCACTGCTACGACAAAGGCATACCATGCTTTTATAAGGCATAAAACACCTGGAGATCGCTCAGACGAGCCTCTAGACCAGCCTCAAGGTAAGTGGTTGCTCATACTTCCATCTCATCGTTGCCAGCTCGAGCCTGAGGCAAGCAGAGCTCTCGGAGCTTGGCTTGGCAAGCTAGCTGACCGCTCCCGTCGTCCCGTATTGCTGCCTTTTCGAATTTCACGCGCGCGTTTGATTCTGTTTCGATCTTCACCTATAACAGACAAGATGGGGCTCTGCGCGGCGTTGCGGTAGTAAGTCATGTCACTGAGACGAGACGAGAAGAGCGAAGCATGCTAACATATATCACAGCCTCTTCTGCGTCAACAGCGGCGACCCCCGTGAGTTCTCCTGCTACAGACGCGTTTCTGATGCTTTTGCACCCCTTTTACACACACACACTGCCCCTTCACCATCATCCCAACGACATAATGAGCTGCTTGAGCCACTGGAATGGACGCTGGACTACGATAACACGTCGATGACCGGATACCGCCTGCAGGCAATCCAATTTTCAAGTTCACCGGGCCAAACATCGTGCACCCACAGCTACTACGCAGCGGCAAGGTCCCTTGACGCCACCATCTCACAAAAAGCAGTTGACGATATGGCTCTGGAAGCCACGCCGGATACTCAACAGCGCTCACCGCTCACTGCATAGGCTGGATTTGGACACCTAGTACACGTCAAGGTACCTGGTCCTACCACCACTGGTCCACCAGTCAACTGTCAGCATCTCACTGGCAGCATGAGCAGCATCTGCTCCGACGTATCACACTCGCCCACAATCCGGACTCACAGCTATCCGGGATTTTGCACACCTCATCACCTCTCATCGCCTCACACGCAACGCTTTTGGATCACGTGACTGACATATATGATAGGGACCACCACCCTCACCCCGGACGACCCGCCACCGGAGCCATCACGTAAGTGTCACTCTCTTTGTCATTATTCCCGACACAAAGGGGGGCGGCGTCATGCTGCCGTCCGTTGCACCAGCACAACGCCAGCACAGTCTCAAAGAGATCGTGACCTGCAGCCTTGCCCAGCACGCTTCTTTTGCAGCCTCAGGCACCAGTTTCAGCGGCACGTGCACGTGGTCCGTGCTTCTTGACCCCGCGACCACTAATCGCAGCTGCCTGCTTCCTTCTCTTACTCACCGACTTCCATCATCAACCTACCTTCCTACATCAACTTGCACAACTACTCACAACAACTGACAGGGCCCGTCAACAGAACCACCACGAACGACGAATCGCGCCCGTCCTCTTCCGCTGATTCGGCTTCCGGAGACTCATACACACCGCTCACCCCGACATACCACCCAAACTACCCTATCCTCCCCGAACCGCCGTCAATAGACCGACCGTCACCCCCACCAACACCGTTACCGCTACCGACACCGACACCATGCGTTCCAAGTTTAAGGACGAACATCCCTTTGAGAAGAGAAAGGCGGAAGCTGAGCGAATTCGTCAGAAGTATGCAGATCGCATACCGGTAAGCCATCACCACCACACACACCTACCTACTGCCGCAACATGCTAACCGCGACGATGTAACAGGTAATCTGCGAGAAGGTCGAGAAGTCTGACATCGCGACTATCGACAAGAAGAAGTACCTCGTTCCGGCAGACCTTACCGTCGGCCAGTTCGTCTACGTCATCCGGAAGCGCATCAAGCTCTCTCCAGAGAAGGCCATCTTCATCTTCGTCGACGAGGTTCTTCCACCGACTGCCGCACTGATGTCGTCCATCTACGAGGAGCACAAGGATGAGGACGGATTTCTGTACATCACGTACGTACAACCTCCACTCACACGCACAAAGAAAGAGCGCTCTGCTGACATGACGACAATAGGTACTCGGGTGAGAACACCTTCGGCAGCGATGCCTAGAGGGTAGACTTGCGACACTGCATTCCCCAACACCAACACGACGATCACACATTCCCCCATCAGCACAAGACGATCACCCATTTCCTCCGTTATCACCACACGACCTCATACATGCGACAACGACTGCGACAACGATATTGCGACCACAAGTTATGGCTCTCTTAGAGAAGGGACACTGGTTGCAAGTTCTACGACACGGGCGTTCATACTGAGGCGGTCGACATGAGACCATGCCATGATAAGCGGTAGCTGTAGCTGAGAGCAGCGGATACTCGAGATACTTTCTTCAAACTTCTATCCAGCCTCAGTCCAGTTCAGTAGCGTGATCGTGGTGTCAGGCGTGATGGCGTCCGGTGCGGATAGCGCGAGACCATGACTGTCCGAGAGCTCGTGAGGGCAGACATGCGTGACTTCGTCAGGTGCCGCGAGCTAGTGCTCAGGTGACGGTCAAGCTGGAACTGCAACATGATGGCCTCTGGCTGTGTTCGCTGCCCACCGTCCTGACTTACGTGCTCAGCCTTGTCTTCGTGCTATCTATGACAGTATGACAGCCTCGGTGGGGCCATATCGCAAGCTTGGGCCAACGAGACATCTCGACTTCAGGCTTGGTCCTGTCTCGTCCAAATTATGCCCGTTGCCAGTAGTATTCCTCCATCTGGCTCCCGCACATACTGATCGAATCGTCTTCACGAGCGCCGAGTTACGTCTACTTCACTCCCCAAACCCACCATATCCGCCATCGAACAACGGGCACAATGTCCACAGCACCCTACCTAATCGGGAAGTACGCACGCCCTCCAATCCCACGCCCACACCCCCTTTCTTCCAACCCTCGTACTGACGGTAAAGGTAGATATATCGACCCCTTCTACGCCCTAGCTATAGGCGTCGCGGCCGCGGGAGTGAGGATCAGAAGAGAGGAGAAGGAGAAAGGGCATGAGGGTTCTTTTCAGCAGATGGGGTTGATGTTGAGGAGGAGGATCAACATAGCGCTTGAAAAACCTGCTGTGACGGAGAAGGTGACGGGGAAAGGGAGCTGAAGGACGGAGCTACGACGTTTGAAGGATGCGATACTAGTACTGTAGCAAGGCCTAAAAGACGGGGGTGGGCGTGCTTCAGATGCCCAGGAGATGACTTCGGATTGGATGAGGCCAGCGCGCAGCGCGGACGGCCTGGATATGGGCAAGTGTGCGGCGTACGGCATAGGCTGGAGCTCGCGATGGCTCAGGCAGGCTTGACTTCAACGGCCCTGGGGTGTGATACCGGTCAGAGGGCAGCGACACCATGGTCGGAGAGCAGACACCAAGCTTCCAACAAGCTACAGAACGGGACCAGTCCGGCAGATGCTGACCGACGCATCCACGAGAGGCGACTGATCGGAAGCACCATGACTATGCTTTCTGGAAGCTGGGCACTGAGCTTGCGCGCGCATACCGGCCGCGGCATCAGGCTTCGAGAGTAGCGGATATGATACGCTACCGTGCTCTCAAGGACAGAGTAGGAAGGACCTTAGTATAGGCGAACGAACCAAGTAGCAGAGTAATGCTCGTATTCAAACGTATTCTGACAGCTACAAGTACAATTATCTCCTCCCCCACCGTCTCCAAAACTTCCACCAACTCTCATCATCATCCCCACCCTTTCCATTCCTCCTGTTGCCTCTGCCTCCCACACGCCACCAATACAACGGCACACCCACAGCGATAAAAGCCACAACCACCAGCGCTTGCAAGGGCTTCGCGAAAACAGCCCTGCTCACCAGAAAAAGACTGACGCAGCAGAAGACGACAGGCGTGAAAATCCACGTCTTATAAGGCCTCTCCAATTCCGGTTCGCGAATCCTCAGCGTAATGAGCCCCACGACAGCAGCGAAGTAGAAAAGGTAACTCGCTACGCCGTAAAAGGTGGTGAGGGTCGTGAAATCCCCGACCACGATGTAGATGCTTGTCAGGAGGCAGTTGAGTAGCATAGCGTAGATGGGCGTATACCCAAACCCTTGCTCATCCGCTACCCACCTTGTCATTCGGCGCGTCCGTGTTCCTCTCCGTGGTAGTCGGACGTGGGAGGTGTGAGATGGGGAGAGGCCGATAGTCCCGAAGAGAGAAGGTATATAACCCTCCTTCCCAGCCGAGTAGACAAGGCGTCCAGCGGTGAAGGTCGTAGCATTCAGCGCTCCGAAACAAGATCCGGAGACTACGAGCGCGAGGATGAGGGAGCCGGTGGGGCCGAGGACTACGGAGCCGAATTGGACGGCTACGGTGTTTGAGGCGTTGATGACTGCGGGCGGGAGGACGAAGATATAGCTTAGGTTCGCCAATAGATAGGCGAGGATGACGAGCGGGAGACTCGTGTGGATAACGCGAGGTAAGTCGCGACCGGGATTCAGCATCTCGCCAGTAACGTAGTTGGTATTGTCCCAGCCGTCGTAGGCCCAGAGACCGGCGTATAGGGCTACGGCCCACTGGGAGGTGGAGGCCGAGGTGCCTTCGAACCAGTTTGTTGTCTTCCACGCTGAAGATAAGGCGGAGGGGTTGTAAGCTAGGCCTGTGGAGGCTACGATGATTCCTAGGATCGTGATGGCGAGGAGTCCGACGAATTTGAGGAACATGAAGAGGTCGGCGCTGCGGGTGCCTAATTTTGTCGATATGCAGTTTATCCCTGTCACGAGCAGAAGGCCAAGGATGGCGACACTTTTGTTTATCCAGGGGGATGCGGAGAGGGCGTCGGCGCCTATGATGGCGCGGACCAGGTATTCGCCGAATATGATTGCTATGATTGCTGCGGAGCCTGGTTTGAGCACCATGACTGCGCACCAGGTGAACAGGAAACCTGCCCATTCGCCGAATATCTTGGAGAGGTAGACTTGCGCGCCGCCGTTCAGAGGGATAGAGCCTCCTAGCTCGGCGTAAGAGGCTGCGCCAGTCCAGGCGAGGATCCCGCTAATGACCCAGACTATGAGGGCTGCGCCTGGGGAGCCTGCGTTGCTGTTCACGCTTGCTGGCGAGGAGAAGATGCCGGAGCCAATTATTAGGCCTATCACCAGTGATAAGCCGTTGAGGAAGGTGAGGCTTTTGTGTTTCTCCAGACTCTGCTGCCCTCCTGCTCCATTGCTGAGGTCGAAGTTCGGCGTAGATGGTGTTCCCAACGCAGTGTAGCCTGCTCCCCCTCCGTGTGAGGCAGAGAGAGGGAAGAGAGCGCTGTTGAAGTCGAAGGCGCTGGAGACGCTGTAGGATCTTCTGTCTGCGCGTGGGCGTTGTCCTTCGGTGTCTTCGAGGGAGAGCTTGCGGGAAGAGGATATGCCTGCGTCGGAGGACGAAAAGGAGGGGCGGACGCCATTGTCGTTGTCATTGTGGTCTGAAGAGGCGAGGGAGGCGAGTTCGAGACTATCGCGTGGAGGCGCCAGGGCGATCGACGGGGTTTGGGTCATTTGTTGTGAGGTGAAGAGGGATGGCATGGTATGCGCTTATTGCGCGGATGGTGTGAAGGTGCTATCGTAAGCTGGGTCGGTAAGGCTGCAGTGTAGCTGCCATGATGCTCAAGTGTGTGCTTCCTTCTGCAATATCATAGTCACTGTTGATGTTGTCGCAAGCAAGGCAATCTGTTGATCGTCGAATCTCATGTCTCAGATGCAAGCTGCCTCAGGCTCGTAAGCTACCATTGAGCTTTCTGCCGCAAGCAAACTCTCCTTTGTCTTCCCTTTCCATCGAACATCTACCAGCGTCCACCTTCCGAGACGAACAACATAATCGACGACTCCACAGCCACTGCCGTATGAAACTTGAAGGCGCTGCTTCTTGCTATGGGCGCGGAAGTGGTACGGAGTACGCGTTCATACCGAGCCCGCTACCTACCTATAGACACTCGTACTTTCACGGACGAGATGGCATCTACGTAGCTTCTCCATGAACGCCCGGCTCTCAGGTCGACATGTCTTTATTTAGTCGGGATGTATTCGCCTTCCACGAAATCATTGCTTGCTCCTCCCTCGTGCATGTGAAAGCTGGCCCAAGCTCTCGTGCTTGCTGCGACCTCAGCTGTTCCACCTTGTTGACTTCCCGACCTCACTAGAGCTCCAAACACTACAGCAGCTATCAAGTCCCAAGAGATCAGACAACACCGTCGTGAGTTGAAAAAGCTTCGAATAGTGGTCTACATTAACAGAATCCCTGACAATGGACATGTCCAAGCTCTTAAATACACCTCCGCCACAAGCACCACCACCCCAGCAAACTGTCTCGGCCCTGCAGTCTACCATTCCCGGCAACTCAGCAAACCCACTAGCCATCAGCGACGACGAGGAACAGCCTGTACCGGCACCCAAGAGAAACAAGACGCGCCCACCTATCACCACCAGTGATTCGGCAAACGCAATTCCAATCAGTGACGACGAAAACGAGCCTGCAAACCTATCTTCAGCACGCCAACAGCCCATCATGAATCCACCACCTCCGACGGGGACCACCGGCGATGCAGCAAACCCAGTCATCATCCCCGGCGGGGCCGGCGAAAACACAACTACCGATGCTCCAAGCTGCCCGATCTGCAATATCAGCTTAGCCGGAATCAATGAGTCGGACGCGAGCGAGCACGTCAATAATTGCCTCGACGGCAACGGCGTGGCCGGCAACCAAGCTACTACTACCGACTCAGCGGTCTCCACGGTCGACGACGAAGAGAAAGGCCGAGTGCAGCGGCTCAATCTAGTCAACTTCTGCAAAGCCTACACGAATCTCCCTTTCGCCACCTT
>JAKLLW010001644.1:0-13016 GCA_022814695.1 Neocatenulostroma microsporum
GTGTTGACTGGTCTTTTCGGTCCAGACCATGACGACGAGTGCACGGAGTTTCGCATGATCATCGAGGAGTTCCGAGATACCTTTCTGATGCACACAATGAATGGCGCTGGTGGGATTGTCTGGAACGCACGGCCACCGATCTACTATGGCACGGTTGTGCATGGCCTGGGGAACTTGGCGTCCATCAAGGAGCTGGCTAAATTCGGGAACGATGTACATGTATTCGGTGATGAGGCGTATGACAGGAAAGTGCGGGAGCTGAAGATCGCAGAGGAAGGAAGTCGCGGAACGGTAGAGAAGTGAGACTGCAACGCTCTCGGGATGCCAGTACAGCGTTCGTGTTCACGTATATACTACCAGCGCCACGGGGCATCAAAAAACAGCCGGAGATCAATAGATACATGCAGGAATGGGTGTGCATATCTTGGCAGAGAGCCAGGTGTCGCACTTTCCACCCCGAGAGGCGGAGCCCACTTTCACATGCCGAGCACTATGTGCCTTTCTTTTGTGCTTCGTGTCGATCTTACATCAAGCTTCACTCAGGTTTTACATCCATCCTGCCAAAAACAATATTCATTCGCTCGCCTTGCAACCTCTGCACCTTCGATGCGACATTTACCGCGAGAGCACCGCCAACCTCCACTGATACGAACATACCCAGCAACACTCATCATGGATCATCCGACTACGCTTGTCGATCTTCCGATGGAGCTGCTAGTGAGAATCACCGAGGATGCCGACAAGGGCGATCTCCTCAGCATACGCCAGGTGTGTCGTGAGCTGTCTACCGCTTCGCACGCCGCATTCCTGGACCACTACTTCAAGAAGCGGTCGCACGTCTTCACCGTCCACGGGCTGCAAACGCTTGTTAGCATTCTTTCAGTTCCCACATTCGCCAAAGCTGTCGATGAGATCGAGATCGTGGTGCGGGAGTTATGTAGCTCCAAATTCGATTACACCAAGCAGGAAGGAGAAGAGGAAGAGGACTTCTTCGTTTATTTCCTTCCGGTCCATTCCGTACAGCCGAAGGAGGAGTACCAGAAGGAAGAGGACAAGAAGCTGGCATGGGACAGGTGGATCGTCGAGCGAGACGCTTTGCGAGAGGACGACTTAGCTACACGCTATCTAAGGCAGGGGTTGAGCGCAGTACATGCGGCTGGCAAGCAAGTGTCGCTTTCAGTCGTTAACGATACCTACCTAGAACGACCTTACGGACTGTCTTCTCTACAGAAACGACTCGGAGCGTGCACTGAGCGGACAGGAGGGGTCGACTCTTTCCCTGGCTTCCCAGCCGCTGATTGCGACTATGCCATCTTCTCCTTGCTGCGTGCCATTGATACCGCTGCAGTGCCCGTGGTGAAGAGCCTGACTTTCACTTGGGCTCGGGACTACGAAGGGGTCTCCGATTCCACATTCATCACTCAGGGTCACTGTGAGGACACCGAACCTCTGAGACAAGCAGTGGCGGTAGCACACCCAAACGCATGGCAGCATATCACTATCCTCGATCTGCAATTCAGCACAGACGGGCTTCAAGATGACGACTCCTGGGACATCTTTGCAGCTGTGATCGATGCGATGGACAGCCTTGTTTCCGTTGGGCTTTCGTGGAACCGGTTCGACGTTGGTGTCGAAAGGGGCGATCAGCACATTGACTGGATCGGTGACGCCCTCGGCTCTCGCAAACTGAGCTCAGTCAAGCTCTCTTCCATGCACGTCTCGACAGAGCAGCTCTCCATCTTCCTGGCTTCACAAGCAGTCTCTCTGCGGTCCCTGTATTTGTCAGACGTAGCACTCCCGGCTGAAGACTGTTGGAGTGCGCCGTTTCGTTGGATAAGTCAGTACCTCAGCTTGGACAACTTGACGTTGAGATGGCTAGGACGCGAGTACTGGCGGGGCGGCTCTCTTGAGGAGACCGCATCTCTCGTTGCGACAGATTCAGTGTTGCGGTGGCAGGGCGCTCTGGCTGTGACTGAGGGCCTGGAGGAACTGATGTCCAGGCCGCTGGTTTATTCTCTGGGCATTTGAGATCAGGCACGGATGCTCCGACCAGGAGGATGCCGAGCTACTAGGGGATGTAGAAAGGGGAAGGCGAAACTGTCTGGGTCAACAGATAATCGCATCAGGACGATCTAGCTCTTAGACGGGCAAGCAACGTCAGATGATACGATGTAAGCGAATAGATAGCCGTACCAGTGGAGGTACCGAGAGCGAAGCTGAAGTAGATTCCTCATTATCCTTGGATCCAATTCATGAGGCGGAGAAGAACCGGCCAGACTCGGGCTTGTCATTCCTTCCGTTCGCTCTTTCCTCATCTTCTCTTCAAATCGTACACCCCACAATCGACTCACTCGCCCTTGTCGACCCCAAATCGCTTCGTCCAAGATGTGCTTTCCCTGCTGCTGGCCATTCGCAGACATCTGGCTCCAAACACCGCCGCCATCACCAGAACCGCCAAAGAGACATCGCAAGCGCCAGAGAAACGAGATCATTGTGCCTTTGGTTGACCAGGCCCCTCCTAAGGTGAGTTCGCTCTTTCCTCTTTCGTAGCAGCCGTTTGCCGAGCTTCATTTGCCACCTCGATCGTCACTTCTCATTGGCGACGACGTCACTGGTCACCTGGACTTCGACTTCGCTGTAATCTTCTTCTTGGAAACCTCCAACCAAACAACAACTCCAATGTCTTCTTGGATTTGCACCGGTGACAACACAACCCGACCACAATACCATCCGAAGATCGACAAGATGACAGCCACCGTAGTCTCAGACGACGGCAGCGACAGCGGCGAGCACTGGCAGGACGACGATGACTACCTCGCCGAATCCGTCGTCTCCGGCTCTCAGGCAGGCTACGACAGTCACAACGGCCTCCGGAGTCACACTTACCTCCCTGCCCAAAAGCCCGCTTCACCGAGATCCCAGCCTCCTCAGCCTCAAGTCATTTACTACCAACAGCCCGCGCAAATGGTTGCTTACCCGCCCATGCAGTACAACTACGCCCCGGTCGCGTACCCGGCTCAAGCGTACTACGCATACCCGATCCAGCAAGCTCCAGCTCAAGAGGCTCCGCAGCAAATGGCGAACTATCACGTCTACCAGCCGGCTTACTCTGCTCCAGCGCCCGAGAAGAAGGAGATCAAGGGTAATCCGTGGCAGGGTCGCACCAAGGCTCAAGTCGATGAGGACAACATGGTGATTGCGCAGCGCGAGGGAGCGTGCGACAAGCGTAAGGTTGCACCGGTGGGAGTTAAGGACGATCAGATGATGTGGTGTGTCGAGACTGATGGGAGTCACACTTTGCGGTAAGCTTTGCCTTTCTATTGATGCTGACTACTTACTGATGTCACTGCAGCACCTTCGTCTCGATCAAGGAGCTCAAGGGCGAGTGGAAGAAGGACCCGCGCTTCGAGGACAGCTACTACTTCATTCGCGAGGCTGAGAAGGAGGAGTGACTCGCAGTACTGAAGCGGTTTCGCATCGGCTAGCGAGGAACGTGCAGCCAGGAGAGGAGTGAGAGAGCTGGCGATGTGCTTTCAGGATGCGGTTCCTCGCCGTGCGAGCGATCTGTGAGAGGGCCTGGATGGTCCTCCTGGTGGTTGAGGATTTATGACAAAGGACCTGTGCATTGTCTTCGACTGTCATGTTGCCACATCCGGCGACGCATGGCTGCAACAGATACCATAGCACACGCGGAATGACTTCTTATGACCATTAATCCCTCATCATCGTGTCTTCGCCATTTTCTATCTTCACTTGGAGTGCATCGCTCCTAATACTGCATACCATATCCCTCACCTAACCAAAACCTCAATAAGTAGTCGCCAGTGACGTCATAGCCGTCTCAGAAAGTCGCGACTTCCCGCGCCCAGAATCTCCCAATGCCTTACCCTCAATACATCCACCAGCTCGGAAAACTCCTCGCCATAGTCATAATAGCTATCGCGTGCTTCCCCTCCGGCCAAGACATCCTCCTCACCCCCATCTACTACCCTTTCAAACTCATCGGATTCCTTGGACCATCCGCACCAGCACCGCGCTACTCCCCACCAACCTGCAATTTCCGGTGCTGTCCCCCAGCCAGCTGCTTCCCCGAACCAACCATGTCTTGGATGCAAAAACAGTTCACACTCCCCTCAAAGAGTCGAGGGAGTTACCTCATCACGGATCATGTTATGCAGAATGTACCAGAGATCAAAGACTACAAAGTCGGCATCCTGAATCTCTTCGTGCAGCATACGAGTTGCGGGTTGAGTTTGAATGAGAATTATGACTCGGATGTCAGAGAAGATATGTCGGACGCGCTGGATCGGCTGGCACCGGAGGATAGGAAGGGGAATTTGTATAGGCATAGTGCGGAGGGACTGGATGACATGCCGGCGCATATTAAGAGTAGTTTGGTGGGCTCTAGTGTGACGGTGCCGATTACGAATGGGAAGCTGAATACGGGGACTTGGCAAGGAATCTGGTATTTGGAGTTTAGGGAAGGGAGGCATTCCAGGAAGGTGGTGGCGACGGTGCAGGGGGAGAAGGCTTGACTGGAGAGTGGCAAGGCGAGGATGTGATGATATGGGCGTGGGACATGGAGCGGTGGAGAGCATTGCGGCGGCGCTTGGGTTGCCGTGATAAGCAGCACAGAACGTGCCGTCGAGAGCTCAATCAGTCGTTATGATACGGCTAGCGTGGTGGTGAAGCATTGCGGCGGCGTCCGGCTGGGAAGGGACTGTGCAGCACAGAGAATGCTGCTATGGATTGAGGCGGAAGCGATGATACACATGGCTGAATGCTCTATGACCTTGATATGTACAAATGCTTACTCTCACACCACGCCTATCGCTGCTCAAGCGGCAAGCCAGTATTCGATTGCAGTGGCTCTGTTGCGCTCGTTTTGCCAGACCTGTCACCCACGTGACCCGCCGGCAGCGCAGCAGGATGGCTTGTTGGTCCCAGAGGGTACGAGGTCGACGGTAAGCTTTCAAGCATTTTGCGGTTGTGCTCGTGCGCCTGTATCACATCGTTAGCGTCACTGTCTTCATTGCACATGCCCAAATGCACATGCGTGTTGGGTAGACGTACGTAAGGCACACCACAGTAAGTGCACCAGCAGATCTGCGGCTTGTCCACATTGATGAAGATCCTTGGGTGACCCAATGGCCCTCCACCACCGTCGCAAGAGACGGTACGCGAGTGTGTCCAGCGAACGGGTTGCTGGTGGATCAGGTCGATAGCTGCCATTGGCCGTGGCTGTCACTGTATTAGCACACACCTCATACATACCCTCTACACATTGCCTTCAGCTATATTCATACCTGATCCTCCATAATAGTCTGCTCAAACCTCGGCCCAACCATCGCCTCCTGCCTTGGCTTCTGACTCCTTGACCAAATCATCTCGCGGTTGGGCGCCTGCATCACCCGCTTCTTCTCCCCCTCCGCTACGCTTTCTTGCAAGATCTTGTCGAAAGCGCCCTCGGAGCTCGTGGCCATGGCATTTGTGCTGGAGACGGGCGAGTTGGGCTCCTTGGGGTTGGGGTCGTTGGCGGGGACCGGGTTGTCGGTGCTGTGGGAGCTCGCGGCGGCGCGGAGGGTGGAGGTGGTGAAGGTACGCCGTGATAGGGCGCGCGCGGCGCGGAGGGATTGACGTTGCAGCATTGTGAGCGTTGGTGCTGCTGCAGTGACTTAGTAGGAGCTGGTTGTTGGCATTGGAGGTGAAGCTCGCGGAGGAGATGGCGGGCTTGGCACCGGAACACGCCGCAGCTCCATTGGCAACCAGCAGCCAGCCTTGCAGCATGGACTTGTCTACCTTACTCATTGGACGTTGGTCATGACACTGAGAATAATACCGCGCAGATCTCATAATGCATTCCTCATATTGATCTACCTACTATGTCTAGCCGTATGGGGTAGAGTACACGTCAAGCTGTCCGATAGAGCCTGAACATCGCCATGCTAGAGCGCTCATGCAAAGAATAATGACCGCCCGAACGCTGGACCACCTGATGGCATCCCTGTCTTACTCACTCATATTCATCCTCATCGCTCATAGCTTCGGCTCCAGCTCCTCAAACTCACTCAAAGGCTTCACCTGCGCCGGCCCAGCACTCAGTGGCTGAGTTGCCTTCCACGCCTTCATATCCTCAATGATGACGCTCTTGCTCTTCTTCTGCACCGTCTCACCATTGGCGGTCGTACCATTCGCTCCATCAGTCGCCTTCTCCCGCACAGGCATCTCAACCTCAGCACCTTTCGCCTTGATGCCCAGAGTCGGCAAGATCTGCGCGAGGACAGCTTGCCCTTGAGTCATGATCTTCTCGGCCTGCTCTTTTGCTACACCAGCACCCTCCTCGAGATAGCTTCCAACAGCACTGAGGATGGCCTTGGTGTCGCCACCGCTGACGTCGACCTTCTCCATCTTTGCGGCCAGCTTGTCAGCTTCTACGGTCACGCCGAGCTGATTCAGCACATCCGCGAGCATAGCGACGAGCTTCTGCATCTGTTCCTTCGGATCGGTCTTGGCCGCGATATCTTCTGCCGAAGCCTGGGCAATCATGTGTATCGAGGTCTTTGCTCGTGAAGGCGAAGAGGCAAGGAAGTATGTCCGGTACCATTCCAGCATGTCGTCCTTCGTGAGAGGCTCGATGTGCTCGACATCCTTGTAAACTGCAGACTCTTTGTTAGCAAATCGACCACCAGCATGTCATCTAGAATGGAACGTACCCAATTCGAAGTCGAAAGCCTCAGAAGTAACATGATGCCAAAATCTCCCCGTCTCCATGCCCAAATTCTTCAACTTCTCCAACCTCTTATTGATCAACCCCACCTTATGCTCCTGGAACTCCTCCTCCGGCATCTCCTGCAAAGCCGTTTCATACCCAGCAATCCAGTTCTCGATCCTGCCCTCCAGGTACCCACAGTCCTTCTCTGACTGGATGAGGAAGCGGAATGAGTGGAGCGTGCTATAGATCACCGGCCCACTGCTCACGACGTACCCGAGCTGCTCTTTCGTGCGGAGCTGGTCGAAGACAGGTTCACTGGTCATCTGACCGAAGAGCAGGAGCTTGGCGCGGTCGGAGTAACCGACGTTGGAGCCGACATGGACGTGGTAGTCTATGCAGTGGTTCACGTTGTCCGGGATCTTCAAGGTGCGCTGGTAGATGAAATCCGATCCTGGCTGGGGTACGATAGTTCTCTTAGTCGGCCACTGCGATGGCGGAAGGCGAAGAGGCTTGAGGGTGTTCTGCACCAAGTCCGTCACGCGTAGCGCGTCCTCCTTGTACAAGTTCCCATGAACGAGGAGCTCAATGTGCATCTGCTTTAGCAGTTGCGGGAAGAAGGCGCGGACATCGTCGGCAGTGACCGAAGGCAGCTCTTCCACGTATTGCTCAGCAACCCAGCTCCTATCAGTCACGGCCCACCGCGCGTACGTCTGAATCTGCCGGAAAGGCTCAGCGTACTCGATGTTCTTGTACGCACGCTCTACGCGCTCTTTGAGGATGTCGAAGCGATCCTGCTTCACTTCCAGATCGCGCATCGTCACCAACACTTTCTCCAGAAGTACTGGCATCTTGTCGTTGTAGCCGGAAATCGAGATGTCGAACCCCGACGAATGACCGGTGATACCATAGTCCAATCCCGCCAGCTCGGCATCGTAGGCGTATTCGGTCAAGCTGTCCTCCACTAGATCCTTGTACATCTGACCGATAGTACCAGTCAGGGGCGTCATGTTGAGCAGCGGTGTCCTTAGGCAGACGTTGATATTCGCCTTCGGCACCCAGAACTGGTCATCCTTCTTGAACCAGGTCCGCACACCCTCAGTGTTCCGAATGAGCACCGGTGCGACAGTCGGCGTCTCGACCTCCTTCTTCTCCACATCCAGCCGCTGCGGTACGAACTCGTTCTTGCCAGGCAAATGGAGCTCAGCGGGTCTCTCACTCGCAGAAGCCTTGGAAGCCTTCTTGACCTCCTGCAAGAGCTCCGCAGGAATCTTCTCGTACTTGTACTCCGTCCCATACCACTTCTCCTTCTGGTCAGTCTCCACCGGCAGCTCTCTGCTAATCAGCACGAATCGGAAGTTGTCCGGTGACAGATGATCCATCCCACGCTTGATAGCTTCCGGATCGAACTTCCGTATCAGCGTCGACGCGCTCAGCAGCTGATCTCTCGGCCAAGGCTTCTGCATGGTCCCAGAAAGCATACTCGTCGTTCTGCTCGCTGGGATCTTCTCACGGAACTTGAAGTCGACCTCCTGCAGCTTACTCATCTCCTCGAAGATCCATTTGTGTATTGGCTGTTCGCGCAGCATGGCGACGTAGTTGAAGAATAACTTCAGCACCTCCTTGTAGTTCTTCAGACCCTCTTCCGTGAGCTGTATCTGCGTCATGAAGAGTCCGCTTCCAGGGCATACTGGACTCGCACCAGCGCTAAGTCCGCTGGCCCAACCCTTCGCCTTCAAGAAGGCCAGGAGACTACCCGGACCTTCATGGCCAATCAGGTGGCTCAGATATCTGCTCGGCTGCGACTCGTAGAGCTCCTCCTCGTCTGGGTATGTGAAGTAGATGTCCAACATCCGCCGATCCATCACCGGCTTAGTGAAGATCTGCGTACCCACTTCTTCGTGGTCGAATATAGGCAGGTTGTCCCACCTCAGCTTTGGAAGGGACTGATTCGGCACATCTGTAAAGAACTCTTGTACCCAGCTCTCCAGCTGATCTAAGCTCTCTTTTCCTAGTACCACAAGCTTCATGCGGTTGGCGGAGTAGTGCTGCTGGTAGAAGCCCATGAAGGCTTCCCGGATCTTGACACCTCGCTCCAGAGGATCATCGTGTAGCACCTTGTAGTTGCCTGTGGAGAACTTGTGGAAAGGGTGCTTCTTGCTCGCCAAGCTCTTGTTCAGCTGGTTGAAGCGCCAGTTGTCGCTCTGCAGGTTCTTCTTGTTCTCGCTGTCTACTGCCCGCAGCTCCCGGTCTACTGAGCCTTCAAGGAAGAGTGGGCGGACGAAGAATTGAGCGAATCGGTCTAGGGCGCCATATAGTGGTGATTGGCCTTTTGATATCGAGCTTGCGAGCGACTCCTTGCTGTTGTTCGCGGAGGAGGCAGCGCTGTTGGAGGTGGCCGAGGCGGAGAGCTCGAAGTAGTAGTTGGTGGATGTGGCGGCGGTGAAGGCGTTGCTGTGGCCGCCGAATCTGGTTAGGTATTGGTTGTAGTCGTTCTCTCCTGGGTACTAGTAGGCTTGTCAGTACCTTCACTTCATACCTGCCAATCTCTGCCTTCATATACGTACCTTCTCAGTGCCCATGAAGAGCAGGTGCTCGACTGCGTGAGCCATGCCAGGCAGATCCTCCGAGTCGCTGAAGCTGCCGACATTGACGTCCATGGCTGCAGACGCCTTGTCCGTGTCCGGGTCATGGATGAGGAGTGCTTCGAGCTCATTGCTGAGCTTGACGACGCGGTATGATCGGTTGTCGAGCGACGGCTTCTCGAGCCGGTCTGCTAGGCGCTCAACGCCTGTGCCATTCGGGCGGCTGTGAAGAGGTTGCTCAGCCATCGTTGCGTATGTACGAGCTGTCTGTCTATTCCGTGTAGCTGTTGGGTACGAAGTGTAGGCGCGAGCAAGAACAGGTGTATCATCAACAGCGGGGTTGCGGTTCGGTGGTGGTATAGCGAAGGGGCAAGAAGATGAGGTGGCCCGTGAATGCCTGGGCTCGGGAAGGCGCTGACGGGAGAGCGTGGCAATGAGACGGTACGGTGGTAACGTCAACGAGATAGCGGGAAAGCAGCTTACTCTCGTGACCAGGCGAGCACATCCATGAACCCGAGAAGTTGTTGGAAGGCGTCTCGCATTGCACAGAGCGGTGGGCATGTGCTGGTAGATGTAGAAGGTGAGGTCGGGGGAGTGAACTCGCGGGGAAGGAAGGAATGTTTGATGGTGGCGGTGAACAATCGTTAGAACATCCTGAACCTTGCCAAGTATACCTTGATGGAGACGAGAACGAACGTGTTGCACGAGCTGTAGAGAACAAGGGACTCTGCACACCTCAAAGGGGCTCAAAGGGACGTTACTACGTAGCAAACGTAGTAGCAAGTACGCTAGTATAGATATAGGACAGCGTAGACAGCGTAGATAGCTAGATCAATTAAGCACTAAGTATCTCTTATAACTAGAACAATAGGTTTAAGCCCTCTATTCCGTATACGGATCTATTTAACAAGTTATAAAGTTACTCTAATTAGTTATAGGAAATTGTTTATCGCTTTATCTAATTACAATCTACCTTCCCGTATTAGGTATAGTTATTATACTAAGTACGACGACTAACTATAATTACGACAAGCTCGTTAGTTAAGTAAACTACCTCTACTAGTACCTATTAATTAAGGTAGAAGCACGCGCCAAAGATATATAGGAACTATTTACTAGCGACAAAAAGATCCTTATTAAACCTAAGCTTAACGACTATATCCCTACGACCGCACTCTCGACAAAAGATAAGATAGTAGATAGAGAGAAGGAGAGCGAGAAAGAGGGAAGTATAGTAATAGTAACTACGAAGAAGACGGGGCTATAGATTGCGTAGAAAGATTTTGTATTTAAGATAGGAGTAGAATACTATAAGCTTAAGCTTCAAGCGTACGAGAAGTAGTACGACCGTATTCGCCGCGCTAACAAGCTACTCGCTAAGCGTATCGACCTAGCTATCTTCTTAGATATCGAGGACATCTTCGATCTATATAAGGTACTTTAAGCCTTAAGTATCTATAAGATATAAGACTCTCGCTAGATCTAAATCGTCTACGATACTATTACTAAGCTATAGTTACGATACTACTCTTCTATAACTAACTACGTTAATAAGCTTCGCCTTACTAGGAAAGACCTAAAGGAGCTCGGCGAGATATATATAGACAACTAGTTCGTTACTAAGCTTATTACTAGACTTACGGACGACTACTATAGATAGGTTAATCGCTATTATAAGGTTATAGCTAATCTAGATATAGCGAAACCAAGCCTTAAGTCGATTGAGGCTTAGCTCCTTAGTAAGGAGGCATTCGTTTAGAAGAACAAGCTAAAGCCTAGAGGTAACAAGGCCGACAAAGGCGACAAAAACGATAAAGCCGACAAGAGCGACAAGAGCGATAAGAAGTAGCGCGACAAATATACGTACGAGCCTTGTTAGCGATAGGGCTATATTAAGGACAACTACTAGGTTAAGTATCTAAGTAAGAAGCTAGATAGTACGAAGTAGGACGTTAAGAAAGATACTAAGCCGAATACTAAAGGTACCGCTAATAGTTATACTAGCCTTACGACTAGCGAGAAGCCTACTAGCTACGTCGCCGTAGCTAATCTTATTAATACTAACGCTTTCGAGAAGTAGTTAGTAAGTATAGAGCTATAGTACGTCGAGAAGGCACTAGTTAGAGTATAGTTAAAGGAGTTCGAGTAGGTAGAGAAGGAGTTCGAGAAGAGGAACGCCTAGTAACTAGTATCTATAAGCTTAATAACGAAGCTCTATAACCCGATACCGACTAACGATACTACGACTCTATCTAACAATCCCTTCGCCCTACTCTCCGATATAATAGACGATAACGACTTCTAGAGGCTACGTGCGATTACGAAGCTATAGCTCTAGGACGCTTTCTAGTAAGGCTACCTCGTACTAGACGACACTCCGCCCGTTAAACTAGAGTACGTAACTTGGAACGGCAAATCTCGCCTTATTACGAGGGGCCTCGGTTATAATAAAGCACTATATACGGCGTACTACTAAGAGATAAGTAAGCGCTTTCTAGCCGATCTACGATACGAGCTCTTTAGTAACTACAAGGTATATAACGATTACGACTATAAGTACGACGAAGGCCCGTCTAAGCTCTATAAAGCTCTATTTAGCTATAAGAACGTACCGCGCCTATAGAAGGCCTACTATCTCAATTCGGCTACCTCCGATTAGCTATCTAGCGGCGATAACTCTAGCTATAGTAGTATCTCCGACGCAAGATTTGTAGGTATAGTTAATAGCAGCCTAGATAAGTTAGACGTAAGGCTTAATACGCCTAAGTAACTATAGAACCGTATCTTCCTAGACGGCCTAGTATTATATAATATCTATAGAGACAAAGGATACCTCGCTATCGACTACAACTAGGTACTCGCTAACGAATAGCTTAATCGCGAGATAGTAGTAGTAGTACGCACGCCTTAGCTAGACCTACGATCCGCCAACTATTTTAGTAACCTTATAGACGAAGCCGACGGTAGTTTCGATACTCTAGAACATTACTACGGCTATAACGGCGCGGCTTAGCTCTCTACGAAGTAGAACAATAATATTACGTAGCTACGCCTAGAAGACCCGGTATATAGTAGGCTACTAACTATCGACAATTACGAGATAGTAAAGAAGGTTAAATTTGTACCGAAGGTCGATATTATCCTACCTAAGGACTAGTCCTAGAAGTAAGACGACGACGCCTATAGCGATCCTCTATCTAACGGTATATATAACCCTACCTCTACCTCCCGAAACTTCGCTAACGTATACTTATAGGTTTATAGCTATAAGGAGTACGGAAGTAAGAGAGAGTTAGGTACGGAAGGGGTTGTATAATACTATAGGAAGATTGTTAATAATACGTTCGGATTATACTTTTTTAGACTAGGCAACTTAGCCTTTAGTACGCCCTTATAGTATACTTGCGAAATTTTTAGTACGCCTTTATAGTATACTCTATTTATCGAACATTTCTCTTATATAAACGATAAGACACTATACGCTACTCTCTCTAGTAATACTTAACTTTAACGCAATATATAGCTACTCGACTTAGGGTATAATACCTATATCTACAATTAGTAAGAATAGTTTACTAGTCTCTACTAGTTCCGTATAGAAGTTACTACTATAGATAACTCCTCCTCTCTCTAAATTTACGGAGGAGGTATAGTTAAACTTACTCTCCTTAATAGCGACAATAAACCTTTTACCTTAATACTTATAAAGGTCGCTTTTGCTC
>JAKLLW010001645.1:0-13012 GCA_022814695.1 Neocatenulostroma microsporum
CAAGTTCGATCTCAACACGCTGTATGTCGGCGACCGAAGCGTCTTGCGTAGCGGCTCTAGGCTGCTTTCTGGAGCGAAGATGGAAGCCGACACCTGTCTGCTGGAGCATACACTCGTCATGGCTGGCGATACGGTTGATGCTGGTTGCACTAGCCAAGGGTGGCCTGCAGAGGAGTTCAAAGGCAATAGGATGCCAACGCTGAAGCCTGGTCAGATTTGGGTCAAGGCGTGAAGCATTCGTTCGCTCACTTTTGCTTGTTTCATTTATTGCCTTACGCACGATACCCACTGACACCGCTCGCTGAGCATATTTCATGTTGTCTTTCAGGCGTTGATGGTGGGTTATAAGAGCAGGACTCGGACATAGAGACATAGAATAGACCGCACATTTAGCTGTAGATAGTCAGCATAACTCATTCCTGTACAATCAGCTCGCACTACTCCTTACTGTAGACTCAGTCACCCAGAGGAGACACTGCTGTCTACGACTTCTGGACTGTGCTCAAGGGTGGCCTCGACCATGAGAGACAGCATGTCTGTACTTCCTTTGTCCTCCCCGTGAAACTTCATCAGTCTCAAGCGACACAACTGCTTTGTCTTGTGAGACAAGTCATTCACTCATGCATGGCTGTGTCTCCATGATATGAGAAGGCAGCGTCACCCTTCCAATCTGCAGCATATCATCAAAAGCAAGCCAACGAAGACGCAATACACAAGTCGTGACCAGATCGACCTCATCTACCGCAAGCAATCAACCAGTCATCAATCATCATGTCAGGCCTCTGGGATTCGCAGTGGGCTCCAAAGCACCCGAAGCAGCAAGATGTCAAACCGGCCGAGAGCAGCAACGACGGCCTATACGCTTCAAGATGGGCAGCGTCACGTCCGGCGACCACGAACAGCGCACTATTAGTCTCGGTAGCAGGCCAAGCCGGCCGTTCTCGAGCTCCCGTGGATACCGGCCTGCAAGCCTCTCGATGGGCGCCCCAAAACAGCCAGGAAACAGGTCCCAGAACAAGCACGAATGCGGTCGGACAACCATCGGCAGGCCCATCGTCAGGTTCCACCCAAGCCAAATCAACCGCGACCCAGAAGCAGCGCTCGAGAAACGGGTTGCAAGACTCCATGTGGGCTTCAGCGTCGCAGCCGTCATCCCGAAATCAAGCCAAAGGTAAAGGTGTCTTCCAAGCGAGGGCTCAGTACAGCGCAGGCTCTGGCGACTTCGGTTTGAGCAATGAGGACGCTGCAGCTATCGCGCAATGCCTCGAGGATGACAACCAGGATTTCAGTATGAGCAATGAAGACGCGGAAGCTGCTGCACAGTGCTGGGAGAGCGATGAGGACATGTACGAGGATGGTCCGTCAACCGCAGCGGCGCCGCCTTCATCACCACCAGAGCCAGCAGAATGCGGCATCTGCATGTGTCCAGTAGGAACGCACGGCGGGCCGCAAGCATTGCCATGCGGACATGTCTGGTGCAGCGAATGCATCTCGGAATGGCTCCACCATCAATCGAGTTGCCCTCTCTGCAGAGGCCATGTGGATAATCCGGTGGCGTACTTCGTGGTAGCAGCGAATGGAGGACAAGGGTCGTCTGGACGCCGTAGACGTCGTCGGGGTGGTCGGGGACGTGGTCGGAACTAGTCCTGCCAATCCAAGGCCTTGATGTGGAAGAAGATGGTGCGGTGCTCAAGGGTCTCTCGGTGCGATGTGCCCACGGGCCTCGAGCGTCTCGTAGATGTAGAAGTAGATTACAGCCTCCAGCCTCCATAGCATATGACACTGTACACCAGCTACCATTACATGGAAGGATCCCAGCCGACACGCAAAAAAACATGTCTATCGCAAATCCACCCAAGCTCAGGCCGACATCTCCACGCCAATCTACTCACGCTCTCCCAATTGTAGATCCGTTCGGTCTCTGCATCATTCCAACCAACCGTCAACCACACAACAGCATGCTTGCCATCTACATCAATTGCTGCCGTGACATTCCTCACCTTCACGTGGAGAGCCGGATGCGCTGCTTTAACGGCAATGCAGTTTTTGAAGTGATCTTCGAGTCCATCGGCGCTGGGGAAAAGACATTCGCGCCCACTGCCATCCACCATCTGGAAGTCGTCGCTGAAATAAATCCGAAGCAAGGCCAGACTCTCTGGGTCTGGGATGGAATTTTGTGCCTCCATTAGGACCCGTGAAAGATGCTCGAGATGGACGGCCGTCTGATCGTGAGTGGATGGCAGCTTGTCACGCACATCGGGCACCGATGTGGCCATCGTCAATGGAATTTTGTAAGACCACCACAAGCTGCAGCTGCGGCCTGCCAGCCATGTGGAAAGTGCATCTACAGCCCTTTTCGTCGAGATGGCCGCGCTAATGGCAGCGCGAGGGACAGTTTTTCCGCTCCACTGCTGACGCGTAAAGGGTCTCCCACGATGTCGGAGAGCCGTTTGCAGTATCCGCTACCTGATACTTGTCAAAGCAAAGTCGCCGTCAGTATGGGAGACGCCTCGTTAGCACACCCATTGGCGTGGCCATCTCGGCGAAAAGCACTGTAGCAGAAACCTTGGAAGGTTAGCAGACAGGATTATGCAGCATGTACGAAAGCCGCTTCGGGCTAAGGCGGATATAAGCCGACAGAGCAACACCCCCTAAACAGCACATTTGGGCGTCTTGACGTTCCTTCTCTCCTCGGCTCAATGAACAAAGATGTTCGTACTGGACTCTGTCTCGACCACTCTACCTTTACATAATATGAGACAGCTCCAAGAATGCCGGACCCTAGCAAGCTGGTAAAGCTCGACCAATTGCCAGGACTCGAGGCAGGCACGAAAGTTCGCTTCCTAGGCTGGTACGTATCCCATCATTCTGAAACTATACACAGACACTTCCTGACTGGTGTTCCCAGCGTCCACACATACGACGGCAAGAATGCCAGTCTCATATTGAGAACCCACTACCCGGCAACATCCAAGTCCACGCCCACAGCGACCGTGAGCATCACCAACCTATTGGAATCAGTTGACCACGAGCTTCTGGAGGTTGGATCGTGGGTGAATATAATTGGCTATCTTCGCTCTACTTCCACCAATAACGACGAGAAAGCTACGAAGCGCTCGAAGCGAAAGACGTCAACTTACGTTGAAGCTACCATGATCTGGTCCGCTGGCGCCATTAAGCTAGAAAGCTACGAAGCAGCAATCACAGCTCTGCAAGATCCCGCCGCCCAGCTCAAGGCCCAGGACAGTGGATGAAGACAGTACGAGCAAGACTGGTGTGCAGTACGCTATCATTGACTACACGCGGCTTGCACTCAAGATCTGAGCAGCGCGTATCTACCGAGCCATCATACCACGCCACTGCAGGAACATGAATGTCAACGCCCACCGAAAACGCCGTTTGGAAGCGCCGTAAACCATGGGGTATCCCTTCTTAACGCCCCAAAATCTCATAATCCACATAATGAATCATGCATGCAAGCACATGCACCTCCCACTATCGCCTAGTCGTCCTCCACGATGACAGGCAGACTATCACACACAGTCTGGTTGAACTCATAATGCACGAGAAAGCCTTCCCGCAAAAGCCGCTTGAGCCCATTCAGCCGATGCAACTTCCACCACGTATCGATCAGCATCCGCCCGCCACCGTGGATAGCGACTTTGAGCCTGTTGCCGAACTCCCTTCCGTCCTCGTCCAAAGCGGTGCTGTAGCGGGGTCCACGTGTGGGTTTCTCGACGGTGTTTAGGATATCCGCGAAAGATTGGTGGAGTTGCTTCCGATCCTTCTTGGACAAGCGTTTCGAGGACGCCTTGGCGAGGTCCGAGAGAGTGGTGGTGAGTTGGTGTTGCTGACGGTAGACTGTGTACCGCTTTATCATGCGTGGTCCGTGACCATTCGCTACCTCTTCCTGTTCGTCTTCATCCGCTGGCTCGTCGTCGGATTCGGCTTCCGTGTGGCTCTTCTCGAACAAGAGAGCAATGTTGTCGCCGGCTGCTATTTGGACGTCTACGTCCGCACTCTCGAGCTGGTCGACGAAAGTATCCATTGCGACTTCGGTGCTTTCTTCCATGTCTTCTAGCTGGGTGGCTAAGAAGCCCCATTCTTCCAGCGCGGCTGTCACGACCTCGGCGTTGTCTGCTTCTTCAACAATCGCGCCATCTGAAGAAGCGATGTCTAAGAGGAAGTCCATAACTTCCTCCGTCTCCTCCACAGTCGCGCCGCCGTAGAACGTAACCACACTCAACGAGTGGATTGCAGCGATCTTCGCGCCTGCATGCTGCGCATCCGCGATACAGCTCTTCACCGGCTCAGCGAGCGCATCATAGACCGTCTCGCTCGGCTCCGTGACCAACATCAACGCCAGCGCTTTGAGTGCCAACACAGTCTCCCTCTCCGTCTGCCCACCTTTCACACTCTTCAGCAAAGCCGGCACCAGCTCTTCCATCCTCCCACTAATCTCCTCTTGCGCAAAGTGTCGGGTAAGAAGCACAATAAACCCATTCAAACTCTCCTCTCGTCCCTGAACAGAACTCCTCTTCCTATCCACAATCTCATTGATCCTATCCCCGAGCTCTGACTTCCATACCTCCGGAGCCTGATCGTCGTCGTCGGGAGCGATCATTTCGTCGATGCTCGCGCTACCCCACTGACTACCATCGCTGAAATCGCCCTCATCATCGCTCGCATTCCTGCTCGGCACTCGTGAGCCTTGTCGCGAAGGCGCAGCGGAGTTGGCGCGGCTGGTAGAAGGGGTGCCTTGCTTGCTGCGAGCTTTGCGCGAGACGGTTTTGCCGGACTCGACGCCTAGAGCTTGTTTTCTCAAATCGTGCATTTTGCGAGCCACTATAGGTGTAGCGCCTACGACAGGCGTTCGGCGACTGGTATCGTCTTATTCTCTGTGAGATGTGGGTGGATTGTGGCTGCCTGGAGCCGTCCGGTCTCTTGTGTCACTGTATGGGTGGATGGGATCGATCGATGCTATCTGATAGGTATAGTCGCACTTCCATTAGATCGATGGGCACCTGATATAATGATCAGACGTGTAGGATAGAGCCGGTGTAAGAGTCACACGGAGTGTATGGTGCGTGAGGACAGCACGAGAGTCGAAATGGTGGTGCGCCTTGCGCGTGAAGACGTTCCCCGCAATTCCGTTTCGAAGCATGTGACACCGAGGTTGCCCACAGAGAGTCTACATGTTACTCTCATATCAGAGAGCAACATAGCCCTTGAGCGCGAGGGAGGCATGCGATCAAGACACGAGAGGAGACGCCGAAGTGTAAGGATGGCTAAACAATACAACTACCAAATGCTAATAGGAACATCTCACAGTCGACTCCAGTGGTCACCAATACTCCAAAAATCCAAAAATCCAACCAACCACCCAACCCTTGATGGAGCCACGGCAGCATTCTCGCCTTTCCGGCGTGCCGGCTTGCCGATATGATATTGAACTCCGTCATGATATTGTTAATGACTTGAAGCAGCATGAGGAAGCAGAGCACCAGGCCCAGTGATACAGGCCCAGCCTACCTCCTCGCAAAACAACACAACAGCCCGCTCTTGCCCAAGAACCACAAGCACCCCAGGAAGCGTACGAAACTCAACGCAGCCGTAGCCCAAAGCAGCGCTCTGAAAAAGTTCGCTGTCCGTGTCGTGGCGCCAGTACTGAAACCGAATTTGTCAAACGACTCTGACGTGATCGCCACAGCCAGAAGCGCGTTGGAGAAGATCCACAAAGTGACCAATCGTGTTCGGAAAGACTTGTACGAGTCTTCGAGCGTCTTCTTGGTATCTTCCTTGGGCGCCACGTAGGGTGTGAGAGCGCGCTTGACAGTTTGTTCGAATTGCGAGTCGATGTCCGCTTGTGGGAGATCGACTTCCTCAATAACCGCTCCTTTTCCATCTGCAGCCTTTTGAGTTTGAGCGGACGGCAGGGCGTCGGATTTGTCGCTTCCTTTCGTTCCCCAAGAAACATCGTGCCAGTTGGAAAAGGCGTAGACCATGAGGATGTTGATGTAACTCGTCATCATGAGGAGGTACTGCGGGAACGAAGTGAACATGTGCCAAGGATCCAAGTACAGGAACGACCCGACGAAGTAGAGTCCAAACGTCGCGGCAAGAGCGATAATGATAATACCCGGTCCCGAGCTCGCGAAGAAGGATTGAAAGAACTTGCCCGCGCCGTCGTCGAAGTCGAGGTCCGTGGTGCTCTTTGATGTGAAAGCGTGAACGACCAGGTACATGGATAGGATGATGACGTAGAGTTGGATGAGCGCGAAAAGGCAGAAGCTGACGATGTAACTCCATCTGCTGCCCTTAGGTCGATTACCCAGCGCCAGGATGAACTGTAGGAGTAGAAAAGCCAGATAGAGGTACTTGAGCACGGTGTTGAGAACGGGCGTGACCTCGTTGCCGAAGGGGAAGGCGTGCATGTTGTTGCTGCTGCTGGGGGTGCCGACAAGGTCCATGATGACTGTTGTGGTCAGGTAGTAGGATGCTATGACACACTGTTAGCGCTCGCGCTCTTGCTCGGAGTAGTTTGCTGCACAACACTTACCGAGGGAGAACCAGGAAAGCGTAACGACACAGATGTTATAAATCAGCTGCACATGAAAGAAGAACATCCTCAGGAGATTGTGGCCAGACCGGTACATCCGCGAGAAATGCATGAGCGAGTAGAGCGTAGCCGCGAAAGATCCGTTCAGCCATCTTCTCCTCTGTCCAATGAACTCTGCTGCACCCTCAGGCACATCAGTCTCGCCCTTGGAGGCCTTGACGTAGGTGAGATGCCATTTACTGCCGGCCTTGGCAACCAGCTCGAAACACAGGATACGGTCCTCGGCCAAGAACATGTTCTTCTTGAAGATGTTCATGCCCTCGATACCCTTTGGTCCAAGCTGTTTGGAAAGCGTGTGATCGCCGTGGAAGTACTGCTCCAGCGGCCTGCCCATGATGGCGCGGAAACGGTAAGCCGAGAAAGCACCAGGCAGCACAGACACATATCCAAAAGAAGATTCCAATGGTTTGTCGAGGATGTTGGAGATCTTGTACTCGAAATTCTGAATGGCGACAAGTGGGTTGAGCAGATTACGCCAGCCACGGCCAAGCAGAGCGTGGATCTCACCGCAAGCACCGCCTAGGTCTTTGTCGTTGTAGAAAGCTTCCCAGAGCGCCAGGAGAGCTTTGTGGCCGGGCCTGGTACCTGCGTCTAGTAGAATACAGACCTCGGGGTTAAGGATGCGGCCGAAAGCTGTGAAGAGCCATCTGTGCGAGTTGATCTTCTTGCTGTTCTTCTGCTTCAAGCAAAACATCATCTGCACTGGTGGGAGTGTGGAGGGGCCGTCGTCTAGCGGCCGAATGAGCTGCTGGTTGGGTGTCACAGAGAGCTGAGTGGTGTATTCGAAGATATGCGCGGTCGTCTCTTTGCCGTCAATATCCCTCTTCATGATGCCGTCCTGGTAGATACCAACGGTCGCAAGCACGTCGAGCGTGCCTTTGTCGCAAGGGTCAATACCGTCGAACACCAAGCAGACCACGATCTTCTGCCATGCCGGCCCACCTTTGTTCCAAAACTCGGACTTCTTCAGGTTGACAATGTCGCGGATGTTCTGCATGACACCGTGTAGTGTGCGGGCTGTAAGCGTCTTGTCCTCGTTGTAGTATGTGATGGCAATCAGCAGCTCCGTATGTCTGTTATACATGGCCGGCCGGAGATTGTATCCATTCTTGAGGGTGAAATCGTTTGGATCGCAAGTAGCGGCTGTGTACCGCAAGTGTGTGAACTCTTCGCTGCCGCTCTCCAGGTCATTTCTGTACTTCGCTTGCACGGCGTTCTGGATGGCGGATGGCACTGGGTAGTCTGCGCTGAGCACAGCTCCCTGCACAAGCTTAACTTTACGTGTGGCGTTGCGCTTCAAGCCTCCTGAATTTGCTGCTGGACCGCCTGGAACTTGTCTCTGCCGCCATGCCTCTGTGCTGCCAGTCTCGCTCCTCTCGTATGGGCTTGGCACGCGGTCGACCGGCCCATAAGCTGGGTCCTCGAGCGTGGCGCCGGAGTAATCTTGATGATAACCATTGTACGGTGGAGCGCCGTGGTCGCCGACATACGACTCTTCCAAACTGTAGCCCGAAGGCTCGTTGATACCGGGTGTGCCGCCGCGACTCATTGGCTCGTCAAAGGGACCGTTGAAAGGGCCTGTAGGGTTTGCGTGGAGCAGCGAGCGTTCTTGCTCATCGTCGTCGCTGTCATGTGGAGGGGGCGCGTGGAAGGGCTGCTGCGTGTTTGTCAATACGCTGTATTCACTGGGACTGGGCGGACTGGGCGGTCTCCTATTGTCCATTTGCTGCGACTGCTATTGTCCATGTAGAAAAAGGATAAGAAGAAGAAGGGGGTGATCGTACGTTTCCCTGAGGCAGACCGTGCATGTTGTGCTCTTCGCCGCCATAACCTCCGCCTCCCTGATACGCCATGCCTGCTGTATGTGAAACTGTTGTTTCCCTCGTTTCCTCGGCTGACAATACCCACTCCGTCACCGACGATGCTGGGGCGATGTTCAGCGTGGGTGAAAGCCGCGTGGTCGCCCGGTTGCAACGAATGGTGGGACAAAGAGAAAGATGCTCGGTCAAGGATAGTCGAGAAGGTCAAACAAAGAAGGAGAAGTTGATCTCGTGTGTCGCGAGCTGACTGTAGGAATCTCCAAGGGTCCAGCTGGGTCGCGCACGGTTACTGGCCGTTGACTGGCTGCTAGCTCTGTAAGGTTCGGTTTCAGGTCTCGTGTCGCAAGGATGCGAGAAGAAGGCAATTAAATTTCGTAAATAAAACACTCAGGCAAACGTCGAGAAACAACAGAAGAACACTCGAGCAACGCTTATGAGCTTTTGTTCCCATAGTCCCGGTGCTACACGACTTCGTTTTCTTCGTAAACATGCCATGCACGTTTGCCCACAAATAGAACTCTAGCTGCTTGGGGAAACCGTTAACGGCGTAGCCGCCTGCCGCTCCAGCTGCGTCACCCTCCGCCACGGTCCACCAACTGCCTTCGCGCCACAGAGGCACCGAGAGCCACCGCTACTACTTGCTCCTGCAAGATTGCTTTTCCACGATCAGATTACTTTTCAAGATCTCCTTGGTTGATAGTGTCCTGGCCTACGTACTGATCAAACTCAAAAGCCATGCCAAAGTATCTGTATGTATAAGGTAGGTACGGTAGGCGCCTTTCCTTCGCTAGTCAACCTTACGCGGCGAGGAAGTTTCTCTTCATTTGACCGCCGTCAAGATCCGTTTTGCAGAAGAACATCCGAAACGAAAGGTGGCAGCTGGTTGATTGAGCAGTCGAAAGCCTTCTTGAGTACAGTGTCGCTCAGGCAATACACAATACCGCAAAGCCCCTTAGGAAATCTCGCCTCCCCCGGAGACCTGGATCCCAACGACTTACTCGTACTATACATAATAAAGCTGAGAGCAGGGAACTGAGACGAGCTGGGACCTTCTATTACCATGGGCGACATGGGCGACTCCAACGGCACCCAGACCGACTTCTCCCGATGCGCAGAACTAATCGTAGTCTGCTGCCACGCCACCTTCGTAGCCAACGGCGACATTCACAATGAAGACAATTGGATCCTCAAGGGCTTCGAAAAGGGAGATTCGGACGAGCACAGACCTAGCAAGACGGGCACCTTCGCCTCCCACGTCCACGCCGGAGTTGTCCTCTGCGAGGGCCGCATGGATACTACCTTACTGATGTTCTCCGGTGGCAAAACGACCGACAGTGATAGGAGTGAGGCGGACGGCTACTATCAAGTTCTCCAAGAACTGGACTACCCCTCCTCCTCCCTCAATTGCGCGAAAGAGGAGTATGCAACAGACTCCTACCAAAACCTCATCTTCTCTATCCTCAAGTTCCACAAACTCACCGGCCGCTACCCGGTCGACATCACCATAATAACCCACGCGTTCAAAGAACGGCGGTTCCTGGAACTCCACGGCCCAGCCATCAAATGGCCTTCCTCAAAGCTTCGGGTGCAAGGCATTAACCCGCCTGTGACGTTGGAGGAATTGAACGAGACGCAGAGACTGGAGCATGAACATGCTTATGACTTGTTTAAGAAGGATCCGAATGGAGTTCGCCCTCCGCTGAGCGATAAGAGGGAGGCGAGGCATTGGAAGGAAGAAGTCTTGGATGAGTTTTCTATCGATGAGACGATCAAGAAGCTGTTGAGGTGGGAGGGCGGTGAGAGCGGGCATGATCTCTTCCCCGAGAAGCTGCCTTGGGAGGAAGATCAGTGATGCAGCGCAGAGCTTTGCTAGACTATCATAGTCGAGTTTACATGATAGACCGTGCCTAATCTTTGCTCTCGGATTTCAAATGCAGCACATCGCTACCCTCTCCATAAACGCTCTCCCAGTCAATACTGCTAGCCTGGTTCTCCGCGCCAAAGGCACGCACGAGCTTCTCACTTTCCGCTTTATCGCCGTTGATCACAGGGTGGGCTTGATCGCTCGTCTTGCCTGTAGCGCCTTGACCCCATATCGTCTTCTCGTCAGCAGTTAGGAACGTGCCGATGTGCCGGAACGTCAGGCTGATGCGGTGTCCTCCGTAGGCTTTCTCGGCTTCCTTGAATTCCACAGCTGGACGCTTATCGGCCATGATGCCGTGGAGGTACTCTGCGTTGGTTTCGAGGGACATGGTTATCATGGAGTTATGTGGCATCGGGACGCGGTACGTAGTCCTCGGGGGTGGAGGAGCGGCGGTGTCCCCATCAGTCGTGGCCGCGCTAGGTGTGGCCGCTGCGCCTCTCTTGGTACGTAGGCGCATGGTACGCTGAGCGCCGAAAGACACATTGACGATCTTACTGCCCTTCAGTATATCCAGTGTCTTGTCGCTGTGTTCGGAGATGTAATCTGTGCCGCCGCGGTAGAGCTGGATCAGGGCGTGGCTGAGTGGGTGACCGACGGCTTCCTCGGCTGCTTTACGAACCGCCTCGACTGTAGGCGACCAGTGTTGAAGCGGTAGTGTCTGGTCGGAAGGATGGCGGTAGACCGGCATCGTGCCGTCCTCCGCGATCGAGCCTTGACAGCAGACTAGGCGCGGAACCTCTCCTGTCTGGTGGTGCATGCGCTGCCAGTCTATTTCGTTGTTGAGTTCGTCGAAGATGCTGTCCGCGAGCTCGGGTGGTAGTAAGTCGTAGAGTATCGCCGAGCCTGCGCTTTCGCTCTGCTTGTCCTCTCCAAATAGCGGCCGGCTTTTTGGCGCGTGGCCTTGCGCTTCTTCGTGCGCAGTAGATTCGGGCGTCATCTTGCGCTCGTATTCGTCTACAGTATCTTGATCCAAACCGACAACAGCAGCCATCGCAGCTAAGCCGGGGTGACTTGAATGTGGTGGTGGTGTTGGTGGAGTACGTGAGTCAGCCCGCGCAAGTGACTCAAGTCGAAGCCAGGGTGTGAAAGTTTGACTGTCTTCAGATGACGTATCATCGCCCAGGCGTTTCTGGGCGGTAGAGGCATCTTTGTTATGTTTCGAAACATGTTCTTCGTGTCCTTCTACGCGGCTGCCGTCGCTTTGACCCCCTTCGACTTCGGACTCGACACCTTCTGAGCGACACTCTCGCACACTTTCGGACTTCGCAGCGTCGGTTGTCTCGCGCTTGTCGGCACCCTTGTCGACGGTGTCTGTATCTCGAGGCTGCGCGGATTGCGCCTGCTGAGCGGCATCCGCAGGTTTGGTATGGGCTGTTGAAGTTCGTGAGCGAAGGCTCATCATGGTGCGCAGCGCAAGTCCCCGTTCAGGAAACCTTGATGAACGTACAGTGATCGGCAGCGGCATCTCGTCTTCCTCTTCGTCATCGCTGTCTGCTGCGAGTAGGAGACCATCATCACCCTCTTTTGTTGCGTCTGTGCTGGGTACAACAACGTTCTTTTGCTCTTGAACAGTGTGTTGATGAGCTACTTCGCTGTCCTCACTATCCTCGTCGTCTTCTTCGTCGTCATCTTCATCTTCATACTCGTAGGCCGAAGGGTTCTTGAGTATATTTACGACTCTGTCGCTCGATGTGACGTCCGCCTCCATGATCTCTACCAGCTGCCGTATGGCTTCGTCATGCCTCTCCTTCTTCCTGAATCCGAGACAGTCCTCGACAAGAGTAATGCTTATGCCGTAGCGAGCAGCATCCATGGCGGTCGCAAAGACGGACAGATTGGTGTTGCAGCCACAAACGAAGAGCTCCGTGATGAGTCTTGAGCGGAGTGTAAGCAGCAGCGACGTTGATCCGAATGCCGAGTAGTAGGTCTTGGTGACCTGTAGGTCCTTCTCGTCGATCACTTCCTTGAGGTCAGACGGATACTCTGCACCCCACGAACCGCGCAGGCAGCATGGTTCTCTCGTCTTGGTGCGGGTTAGGAAAAGCTCTTCATCCTCTTCAACGTCGGCAGCCTTGACCCGCTTCATCGGTCCTGTAGCATCGTTGGCAGCGCTACGTTTGGAACCATGTTTAATGTCCTTCTGCTCCGACAACGTCTCGTATGAGCCGGCAATGACAGTGTCGCCATCCTCGTCGGCGGCATTGGGCCTGCGGTTGGCTTCGAACTCTGAGCGTACCCAGATGACCTCGCCGAACTCACGGAACGATGGGACCAGCTCCTTGACACGGTCCACGAAGCCAGATTCGGTGCTGACCGGCAGCTTACCATCTGGCGAGACAAAGTCGTTTTGTAGGCCAAGGAGTATGAGGCCCTTCCTGGTCTGCAGGTTGGGCGTTTGCTGCGCGAGGAGGGCAAGTAGTGATGCCATTGCGACTTAAACGCTCGCGCAGATGGAAGCTATGTCAAAGGTCAGCGGGGTCCTTCAAAGGGTGAGTCTAATCGCAAGCGTACCAAAATGAGTTCGAAACAGAACGGCAGTCCTGATGGATCCAAAGGTGAGGATACAAATACAAGTGTGAGATTGTGCGTGCTACAGCTTGCAGAAGCACTACATCTCGCATGCAACTTCGGATCCAGCGTGTTGGGTAT
>JAKLLW010001646.1:0-13009 GCA_022814695.1 Neocatenulostroma microsporum
ACAATTTTCACCAACAGTCTGCGCACACTCATTCCGCGGTACGCCCCGAACGTCAATGCAACCGACATCATTGCGAAAGGCGCGACTGCTTTCCGCACCATTGTGTCTGACAAAGCCAGCCTTGAAGGCGTGTTGACGGCTTATGCCAAAAGCATTGATCGAGTCTTCTACATGCTTGCTGCGTTGGCGGTATGCAGCTTCCTCACGGCCTTCGGAATGGGATGGAAGGACATTCGCCAGAAGGCACCACAAGCGTCGAAAGCATAGAGCTGGCTAATATGAGGACCTCTGCCTGAGGTGGTACAACCTTTACGCGAAGACTCTGTGTATGAGGTCTATACGATTGGAGCAAGGGGGCCCGGAAAGGCATTCGATAGATCTTCAGCAGTTACGATTCCACTGTAACCCGGGGACAGTATCTCCTCATGGTTCCCACCGGTCTATGCCTTACGGCTGTCATGATCACGCTGTCAGTTCTCAAGCATGATGACTTGTCATGTTGCCATCCAGGGTCTTGGCAAAGAAATCATAGTAGGAGTACCGGGGATGTATGCGATGATCGTCGGGAAACAATCACTCTACAGGGAAGCCTATCCCAACATATTTACAAGCAACACACTGTCAAGCGATTGCCCTCATCTCCGAAAGAGGGTGACAATGATAGGCTATCGCCGAGCCTTGGTCAGCATGGTATCTCAGCGGATCGGGATCTGCGCTGCAAAATCCGAATCCCGAGGCGGGATTGGTGAAACATCTCACGACACCTGCCTTCGTACTGCAGACATCCGCCGGTGTTCACGGCGGAGATGGACGGTATTCAGCAGTCGAATTGCATCCCGGCGCCCTATGGGCGGGCTTGTACAGAGTAAGCACCACGTCTTGCCATCCCCAGTGCCCATCCAGAGCCTAATTGAACCAGGTGTCAGCGATCTAAATGCCGTTGTATGCTTCGTGGAGACGATGGACCTTGCGAGAGGTGAACTGAACGTTGTTCTGTTGCTCATTTGGCAAATACTTATCAACGCAGATGCCATCGACTACAGCAACCCTGCTGTCCATCACAGACACACAGGCAACGGAATGCGAAGCGACGCAAAGCCACGAAGAAGCACGCAGAAGACAGTAGCTCGAAGACACAGATGCTTGAGCAGAAGCTTGACGATCTGACTGCCCTGTTGAGACAACAAGTCCCATCTGCAGGCGCTACAACAGGCACCTACTCAAACAGCCCGATCAGTCAGCAGCCGGCGTCAGATGTCCAGACCCATGACCATTCCTTATCCGCAACAACAGCTGCTGCATCTTCCAGTGTGTCCGTGCATACCCGTTGCTGCCTACCCAACGACTGCTGAGGCGGAAGGATACCTCCAGTCATTCAGAGCTCATAAGATCAAGTAAGTACTTCCCAGTGTGACTTAGATGTCTGCAAACGGACCGCCTGTACTAGAGCAATGCACGAAACACGGTCTTGGCCGGAGCCTGGCATTGCGGTCGGTCAAGGAAGTCGTCTGCGAGACTGATGGCCAATAGGTACTTCCCTTTTGTATGTCTGCCAGCATCCGTCACCGCCGAGCAGTTCCTAATTGAAAGACCGTTCCTTTGGCTCTGCATCATGGCTATCTCATCGCCTTCTACAGCCCAGTCCAGACTGCTCAGCAACGCCGTCAAGCGGCAAGTGGCAGAGGAGATGGTCTTGAAGTCTGAGAGATCGTTGGACCGCGTGTTCGGACTTGATCTCTTGCTTGGACTTCTAGCTTTCGTCGGCTGGTAGGTCCCAGTGTCTTCCAGCGCCCAGGACTTTGGAAAGGAGGCAAGATGGCTGATGTTGCTTGCAGGTTCCACTACGAGGCCGTCGTAAGCAATGGCAGGTGTCCATGCACTAAGTCGTCCATAGCCGTCTACGCACAGCTGGCTCTATCGCTTGTGTACAATCTTGGCCTTAACAAGGCACTGGGGACACACCGCCAGCCAATGTGTGTGGCCGCACACGGGGCAGTCACCGCAGCGACAGCGACGCCGAGGTCGATGGAAGAGCGCAGAGCGGTTTTGGGATCCTTCGTTCTGACATCGGTGTAAGTCTCACAGACTCGTACATGCGCACGGAGAGCTTTAAGCTAACGCATAGTCAGTATATCGAACTTCTTGCAAAAGATCGAGACCTTGCGATGGAATCCGTACCTGCAAGAGTGTCTCCAGATGCTAGAAGCTTCCAATGAGGATCCAAACGATCAGACCCTGGTTGTATTGGTCAAGTCGCAACTCGTCATTGAGAAGATGAGTCTTGTGAACTGGTACGACAGCGCGTTCATCACGGTTGACCGACTCCGACCATCACCGCTATTGCATGTGCAAGCATTACAAGCGGAGCTGGAGCAGATCAAGCAAAGTGTGCCAGAGACAGATCGGAACGGTAATTTACCAATACCACTTCTCCCTACCATGGGACTCGCTGACAGATAACAGAGGTCGTAATGTCGCACATCGAAGCCACACAGCTCATGGTGTACGAGATGGCGCTCTCACCCTCCGCTTCCACCGCCACACAGCTTGACCACCTTCGCATCAGGTATCTGCACGCATGCCTCAAATCCATCCGCTCGTGGTTCGACATCTTCTTTACTATTCCCGCAGGAGGATACATCGGCTTCTCCTTCGCCATGGCTTCGCAAATCGCACGTTGTCTCGGCTTACTGCACCATCTTTCCACCTTGGACGACCCAGCGTGGAACAAGGAGGAGGTATGGAAGACAGCAGATGTGCTCAAGATCCTGGAGTGCGTGGCGGTCAATATGGAGCAAGTGCATGTGCTTGCCGGCATCGACAATACGGACTGTCCGGAGAGCGACATCTTCTTCCAGACTGGCAAGCGGTTCCGAACTCATTTTTTAGCTGCTTGGGCGGCGAAGTTGGGACGAGAGGGTGAGATGACTGCGGCTTCCGGTCAGCAAACTGTAACCGGGCCTGAGGTGCGGCCGATGGAGACGTTTGACTTGGATTGGCTTGACAACGACTGGTTGATGGATTGTTTCATGGCGCCTAACCCATGAACATCGTAACTCTGTCGCCTGCAAGCAACAGTATTACTCGATCACGATATCCTGTAGCTGATACCCATCCTTTACCCGTGGCTCGACCGGGCCCTTTTCCTCATCTACGTGCCGACTCTCTTCCACTTCTACCCAATCCACTAGCTCTCCGTCCATGATACCGTGGACGTACGCTGGTCCGACCATCTGGTAATTGGAACGGGTCGGCACTTTGCGGAGAATGAGTGGCATCCGCACGCCGGGTATTACCACGACCTTGTCGCCTTCTTGGCTGCCAATCGGTCCAAGGGCGAAATGGCCGGTGTCGGAAACGATGAAACTTCGTCCTTGAATCCTACTCAAGCATTGCTGATACGAACTAACATAATCTTTCACAGCCGACGGCTCGGCTTCTGATGATGAAAGACGACTCTCGAATTCTTGCAGACTCAGCCAGGGTTGTGACACAAGCCATCTGTCGTTGGAGGGCCAGCGTCTACTTCTGCTTCCTTCGCGGATAGGCCGGTAGTCTGCGATGATGGTCCTGCCGAAAGCCTCCAACCTTGCGTCTTCGTCTTCGTTGTATGCACTCGGACGTGTTGAGATGGCCTGTGATATTACGTTTTCCCACTTCTCACGATTCCAGCATCCGGGGCCCCGAGGATAGCCATGAATCTTGACGACGCTGCAGACAACGAAGCCGGAGAGGCGCAAACATCGACAATTGGCCACAAAGTCTGACTGCAGAAACCTAAGCAAGTACTCGCCGCCTGCTGCGTAGGCTATTGGTATCCAACTCGTGCCTTCCGGTCTCCTCGTCCAGTCAGGCACCCATGATGGTAGCCGAGCACGCCATGTCGGTCCTTCTGGCTCCGCAAGTCGATGCTCGGCCTCGTCATGTGCCGCAAGGTAATACTTGCATCCGTCTTCTCGATCTTGAAGCATCCCTTCCACAGTAGCGGCTGTGAGAGTCTCCACGACATCTGCCCCATAGTCGACCTGTGCATGGCCCTCTTCTTCCGCGGCAGACCTCTTGTACATGCCCAACAAGCTATTGACATGGTCCTTGGGGTCGGTACAATGTCTGAAACGGCCGATGTACATGAGGTAGAGGAGACTGACCCGGTCACCGGATTGTACTGCGCTGCTTAACCGGCGGTGCACTACATTAGCAACCAATGCTTCGTAGATATCCCCTGAATCGTAATAGCCGCGGCGCGAAGATCACCGGCTCGTAACATCGAGATCATATCAACACACTTGTACAAATCCTCTAGCGCACAGCAGTCATATCCATAATAGACATTACACTGCTGAGAAAGAACCACCTCTTGCAAGACCCACAATCGATGAAACCATCCCCGGCTGTAGAATTCCTGAAGGTATGAGTAGTGTTGCCAGAACCAGTCTGTATCGCCTCTGTGATTGGCCCACTCACGCACGATGCTCAACGCATCTTCTAAGCCAGGCTTTTGAGGGCCAAGCCACGCAAAGGTTCTCTGCGCATTTTGGTGAACGTCACCCATTTGTTGCACCAGCACGTTCTTTTCCGGTATGTCGTCTTGGTTTATACATATCTGATCGATCCAGATACCCAGGCGCTCGCTGGTGGGCCGAAGATATTGCAGCGCTTCGTACAAGCTTTGGGTGACGCCAAAGCGCTTGCCGTCAAGGGCGAGGGACTCGGTGCGACTTCCATCGCCCCAGCAATAGGATAGAGCATTATACTCTGGTGAAGCGTCCAGTCGCTCGGTCGAGATGAGCCCGGTGATGTCGCTTCCGAATGGGCCAGGGAGTACGGTCAGGATGCGTATCTCTCCCTCCTGAAGCCGCGACTTGTAAGCATACTCTGGAAGTTCTTCCATCGTGTTATGATTGTGGTTCTGGAGAAGAAATGGAATGGTTGAAGGTTGTCAGTACATATGTGATGTGCCAGTCAAGGCCGGCCGAGATGGGGCTGTGTACATCGCGGCGTAGACGTCGCCTAACGCGCACGGGAGGTACATTACACTGAAGCGTCAGCTCGCTCACCGTAGGCACCTACATCGCTGATGCGTCATTGGACAGTGTAATATATGACAATCCAGTCAGGGTGTCTGTTGTCAACTTGGAAAGGTTCAAGTCGAGGTGGGAGGTCTCCAGCCTGAGGAGCGCTAAGCCGAAGTGAACACCTCACCCCAAGGACCTCACCTTCCTCGTACGCGCACAGCCTCAAGCAATGCGATAGAATATTTCTTGGGAAGACAGCTCTGCTGTCAAAATACCACACACGATGCATAACACTCTTACGCGAGTCCAGAATGTCTTCGGATTCTTCACCTCCGTGGCCTTCGCCGTGGCAGCTGCCATAGCCTTGAGCGTGGTATTGAGCTCCCAGACGCCTACTGCCTCACTTGAGTTGCGGAACGTGCAAGTGTATGCTAGAAGAAACTCTCCGTTGCTGAGGACAGTGCTCACAATACCACAGAGTCAAAGGCCGCCCACACTACTACAGCACCAAACGCGAGGAGTACGCGCACGTGAAGTTCGACCTGGACGCCGGTACGTCTACACCTCTCACCACACTTCACAGCACCTACCACTAACTTCCCCTCATAGACCTCAGCACCCTCTTCAACTGGAACACCAAACAAATCTTCTTCTACCTCACCGCCTCCTACCCCTCCTCCGACCCCTCCAGCATCCCCCAATCCGAAGCCGTAATCTGGGACGCCATAATCCCTTCCGACTACGCACCTTTCCACCAAAACACTTACATCCACCCTACGCCCAAAGGCTCCAAGCCCTCCAAAAAGAACAGCAAGAAGGGAAAGCAAGATAGTAAAAGCAAGCCCTATCCCCCAGGCACCCAGCCAGGTATCATCAAACTCTCCAACCAGAAACCCAAGTACCAGATCACAGACGTGAGCGGGAAGATTGCGGAAAGGGAGAATGCGACGTTGACATTACATTGGAATGTGCAGCCCTGGGTTGGAGCGCTGGTATGGGACAACAAGCAGACGATCGGGAGATGGCAGGCTCTGGAGGGCGGGAAACTAAACTTTGAGTTCCCGGCTTTGAAGGGGTCCGAGGGCGTGAAGAAGGAGGATTTGGGGACTGAGAAGGGTGGGGAGAGGAATAGGGGGAAACCTGCTTAGGCCTCTGATGTTGATAGGTAGGTTGAGGCGGACGAAGTCATTCTAAGAGCTATAGGCTTGTGGACTGCGAAGATGCTTCCTAATCCCAATTATGCAGCATGCCTCTGGCTAGTCCTCGATCCATGCTTCGCTCTCCTGGCTAGTTGGCGAGGCGCCGTCGTGTCTCATCCTCGGCAAAGTAACGTAAAGCATCTCTGACCAGCTCCCTCCTTCTCTCCGGACCTGGCAAATCCTCGCCATTGCCCACTTCCTCCAGTGCGAGCTTATCCAGTGTCAACAGCTCGTGATACACCGCTGACTCTCGCCTATTGAGTGGCAGCATGTACAGAAGTATATCCTTGAGCACGTAGTGCACCGCCCATATCAGATTGGCCTGCCACCACATCTGCGGTCTACACAAGCCTGTTAGAAACAGCCCAAGCAAGCGTGTCCGCGGTCCTCCTTGCGATTGTCCTAGACCTGAGGATTAGCCATGCTTCCATAGGGAAGAAGCGACTCCCCAAAGGCGAGCGCATAGGTCGTGGTGGTCTGCGGAGCTTGAATAATAATAGGTCTAGCAGAATGTTGCCTAGGAGTATGATGATGGCTTTCTGCATGCTGAGATTTGGTGGATTGAAGGCGGTAAGAGGGTCGTTGAACATGATGTGACCGTGCCAGAGTAGGGTTGGTAGGGCATCCATGCGAGAGCGTGATGGACAGAGAGCGACAAGCGCGAGAGATAGAACGCATAGAACGGTTTTGTTGAGCCTTCATTTGCTTTCTTGTGTACACACAATAGATGGCGATGGCCTTGCCAAAACCGGGATCGAGCAAACAGCATCATTCCGCGCGCTATATGTACGCAGCTTGCAAAGGCGTTTACGTGTCGTCTGGTGCGCCATATGTCCTCACATTAGTTCCTGAGCTGTAGAACAGGGAGGAGCCAGCCATGTAAGTGAGGAACTCTGTCACGAAGCGCGATGTAGGAGGCACGCAGCACTGTGCCTGAGCCTGCCTCTTCCGTGCTTCGCCCTCCTGATGTGGCCTATAACACGACCACTGGTGCCTCCGCCATAGCAATGCAAGTGTTCCCAGTTTTGGGAGTAGATGTAGCCCTGATATGAAACTCACCGAGCCATATTCTTGGACGTAGTGAGCGATTAACTACGGGCTTGTTGGTCTGGGAACCATGACGGCAATCCGGAGCACAGCATAACGCTGCACGATGGATCGCCTGACCGCGCCTTCAGTCGTGCGTCCAGACGGCCTTTGAGGTTCCTGGTTGAAGAAAGGAAGAAGAAGTCAAGACGAAAAGTTCAGGCGAAATATCGCGCTGACTTCTGGTACGCGCTGATTGGCTGGACAAGCGAGACAGCTCCGCCGAGGTCTTCCGCGATTGCGGCATCACTACCACCAACACCACGACTTGCTACGGGTGCCATTGCGACCACACGACAGCTTCGGGCCACACGAAGATCGCCATGCAGACTCAGAGAGCTGCTCAACAGATGCTGCGGCGGTGTACGTTGCCCTCACAAAGCTACTGTAGGCCTAGCTAACGACCTTCCAGTAGCCGTCCAGCAACCCGCCTACCGATTCGTAGCCCCAGCGGCACTCGCAAGCCAGAATGTCCTCTCCGGCCAGCGACGGTGAGCTACTCCCCCAAGCTACACCCTTCAATACCCTCTACTGACGCATAGATAGCCTCGCAGCAAGCGCCACCCCCTCCTCCACCACAAACGCCCCAGCAGGCCTCATGAACGAAGCCGAAGCGACCAACTCCATCCTCGCCAAACAACGCCGTCTCCGCCCCGTCTCCCCCCACCTCTCCATCTACCGCCCCCAAATAACGTGGTACGGCTCCATCCTCAACCGCATAACCGGCTCCCTCATGTCCGGCGCCTTCTACACCTTCGGCGCCGTATACCTGATCGCCCCCTACGTGGGCTGGCACCTCGAGTCTGCGGTCTTGGCGGCAGGGTTCGCGAAGTGGCCGGCGATCTTGAAGGTGTTGATGAAGACTGTGGTGGCGTGGCCGTTTACGTATCACAGTTTCAATGGGATTAGGCATTTGTTTTGGGATACCGCGGCTATGCTTAGTAATAAGCAGGTGAACCAGACAGGGTGGGCGGTGGTGTGGTTGAGTGTTTTCTCGGCGGTTGGGCTGGCCTTTTTGTAGAGGATGAGATAGGAAGAGTGGAAATGAACATATGAACGTTGGAGCAACTACAGGCGTTCCCGATGAGAAATTAGGTGCATTACTCTTCTTCAGGAGCGCGTGTCATCTCGCATTAAAGGTTGAATGGCCATCTTCAGCGAGAGATGGGGCTCATGAAGAGCTCCAGATGAGGAAGCACATGTGTACCGTTTCGTCACAGATCAGGCCAGGAAGTACCAACGCGGGTAGAAGTGAGACTTTGTTCGTGAATTGTTGACTAATAGGAATAGCATAGCAGTCCGCCCTGGGTATCCATCACATCCGCGACCTTGACCGGCGGGGCGAGGCTTTGCACGTTGATCTCATCCTCCAGGCTTGCCATCTCCATTGAGTGCCGCTGCTCATGTCCGCCGTACGCTTCAAGCCCTCTATTGGGCTGCCGTTGCTGCCAAAGCCACCATAGTCTGTCAAGCTGGGTATGGTGAAGGAAAAAGAGCGGATCTGCATGTCGATCAGCTCACGCTATCATCACAGCGGTTGGAGTCTGCTTACCATATGGTGCTGTGAACGTCTCAAAATCACCACCGATACCGAAAGGTATGGTATCATGCACCCGACTCTCCATCAACGCAACAAAGTGCTCATAGTCCCCCAAACTCAGCACCTCCTCAATGGACTCGGGACTAACATCCTGCCCATCTGTGTGCCCAAGCTTCCCCATCTGATCACGGAACCCTCTCGATAGGCAATGCGGGTCGTATTTGACATCATACCAATCCGCCGTAACCCCCGCAAAAGGTCCGTCAACCACACACCGCCCTGTCCTACCCACAGTGATCTCTCCGCCGACTTCGCCATCCCCACCAAACCCAGTCTCTGCGTCAAATACGGGACTATGCTCGAGGGCCTCGCTGTCGAGCGTCCAGTCCCAGTACACTAGACTACCTTTGTACCCGCATTGCTCCCTTAACGTCGCTTCATAGAGGTGCAGGAAGTACGATGCCACGGCAGGAACGGAGCGCTATTATGCGTGTAATAGCCTACATGGCTGTGTGTCCATGGCCAGTCGTCGTACGAAGTCCTATTCGTCTTTGGTGCGAGTACTGAAGGTTGTGATGGCAAGCAGAGCACAGCGGCAACGTAGTCTTGTTGCTCCTCCCGGGAGAGGGTACGCCATTCGTGGCGCTTTGGGCAGGGTGCTGGGTCAGTAGGAAGTGTGTCTGCGGGCTTTAATGGTCACGGTTTCCAGTTCTTCTCGTCTGGCTCGGGCGAGTAGCGACCGGGTTCTGACCCACGGTTCAGAAGTATGACTTTGTAGACTATGAATACTGCGAAGGCTGATAGGATGCTGGCGACGGCGATGGATCGAATGCGTGTCCGTTGGGGTGACTCCTGTGCCGGGTATTGGCGGGCGACGTTTAGATCATTGAGCTCTTCGTCGTCGCCGGAGACTGGTGCGTATTGCTGTTGTCTATCCCTCCGTGGCCACATTCTGTCGTGCCGTTATTCTTTGATTTCCACCTGGTGTTTCTTGACGGGACGCCGGTGCGAAGAACGCAGAACGGAAAGGGCCAACGACCTGATCCTGTGTGGATGACTCGGTTTCTCTTAAGTCTTCTTGCCTTGGACCACGATGTTGGAGGTGCGGAAGCGAGAAAATGAGGATAGAGTTTCGTCCAATGGCACCCCACGATCACTCCGCGTGGGACGCTACGCGCTACATCTGCCTTTCTCGATACTGCATATCAGACATCTACCAGAACATGGAGGGAAATGATAGCTGGCGGTTGTAATAGATGGCTTGGGTATAATACGCACAATTGCAAAAGCATAAGAACTTCTCGTAACTAGAATTGCCAGCTGGACAAGTTCTATGTGGAATCACACTACGCATTGCCGGAGTTCCTCGACTGCCGCGTTGAGAACATCAAGCGCCTCGTCGGTAATAGAAGACGTCAAGCCTCGAGATATGAGTGCACCATCTATCCCTTCAGCGCCAAGGCAGAGCCGAGCTGCTCTAGCAAACCTCCTGCCCATGCGGAACTCAAGCTTCAACGAACTTGCACTAGTACAGGCAGCTTCGCACAGGAAGGTCCGGACACTCGCGAGCCGGGTGAGAGGTATGCCGGCCTTCTTCACATCTAGGACCTCCCGCACGAGCGTACTCAAAGGGCGCCACTCAGCAAGCTCCACGAGAATGGCGCCCAGTGAGTAAAGATCCATGAAACGCTGGTACGACTCGGAAACACCGCTCAACGCATGTGGATGTCGATAAATATCGCGGGCTGGATCGTCTGAAGGCCTCTCGGATATCTGACCTGGAGCGTTGAGGCGCGCGAAGGCGAAGCCGACGATGTATGCGCTTTTCAGGCGTTCGTAATCGGTCATGGAGTTTGCAGAAGGATCTGTAAAGAACAGTATATTCTCCGAGCGGAGGTTCTTGTGCATCCAGCCGGCGGTGTGAAAGTTTTGGATGCTTTGGAGCACGCTGAGAGCGAGCTCGATCCGCACTCCTACGCTCGGCGCCGTGAAATCACTCTTTCCGCCAAGCAGGTCACGCAAAGAGACTGGGTGTCCTGCTCTGGGTCGTAGAGATTCGAAGACAAAAGCAGCTTTCGTCATCGAGTCGTTCATAGCCACGCCAAGGCATTGTAGCGAGCGAAACGCCGGAGACTTCGGAACATGCAAGATTTCGGCCAGCTGTTGGACTCTTTTAACAATTTGAAGCCGGTTCGCCGCTTGGAGGCCTTTCCACTCTACCAGTACATCTTGCTTGTGGTAAGATGCGAAGCCAAGGTCCTCTCGGCCCGGCATAGCGTGATAGTCGACCAGCTCACTTTCGGCGATCTCTTGCAGGCCACTCACGTCGTTTTGCGCGTTCGTCTTCGGCGCTGGCGTAGTCACTTCTTGTTGCACAACCTTTGGGACCGGTACCTCGGCCTCGAGACGTGCTGTCTTGACTGCAGCAATGCTGGCTAAAGGCATTGGGCCACCGATGAGCTCTGGGCTGGTGGCGAAAGAGTTGAGTGCATCCCGGATGCTCCTCACAGCTTCGACCCTGTCTGTCAAGCTGATAACCCGTGAGAGCACGATTTGCTGATTCCGAAGCATCTCGTCCTGTATCAAGGGATCGAGCAGGTTCCAGAGCTCCTGCACGTATACCCTGACATCTGACACCATGTCTTTGAATCTGTCTCGGTCAACGGCTGCCCACCACATGCGCTTGGGCAGCATGTTGCTGTCCTGCACTATCTTGGCTTGCCACAGGATCTCCCTCCGCGTCTCTGCAGAGATGGCGAGGCCCAGCACATTGAGGTTCTCATCCCCGTCATCGTGTGCATCCTTGGGGCGTGTGGTTGTCAATTCCATCCTGTAGCGCTTCGATAGATGCCCAACATCGCTCAGTATCTCGTGCAACTGCGTCAAGATAGCCTCTACCGCCGTACTATTCAGCCGGGCGTCGAGAGTACCAGCTCCAAGTAGACCTGCTCGCTTCGCCCAGTCCGTGAGACGCAGTTCTTGAATGCTCAGCAAGCATAGCAGCGAACTTCCCACTTTGCCGATGTTATGAGCGCCAGAGAGAAGGACGAAGCCTTTGATGCAGCCTCCGAGAAGCTGAAACACGAGCGATGTAACGGCGAGAGCGGATCCGAGCTCCATGGAGTCTCGTATCGTATGTGGCCTCTTTTGAGCGGCGTACGGTTCTGGAAGGCTGGGTGACTGCTGAGCTTGACATCGCCCTCGGCTTCCTCAAGTAAGTGTGAGCTATTGTATGCCTTGCCAAGCACCCGGAGGCCAATGTTCTGACCCAAAGTAGCCTGGTGGACTTTCCACAGGCAGTTTCGCGCTACCTGTTTAGTGGCACTACCCGAGGGAGCTTTTGCAGCGTGTTCTTGATGACGAGAAGAGCAGCGACTGAGGAAATCGTCGCCGACCCTCTACCAGCTGTTAGCTCCCAGCGCCGTCTTTGCATACGCGAGACTCAGATAGCTCTCGCCAGACTGTTCATCTCTGTCGTACCTAGCGGTAACAAGATTGTGTAGCGAGGAGGATCACATGGAGCTCACACCACCCGGTATGAACCCGCATGGTGGCTTTGAGCTAGACTTCAAATCAGGTAGCCACGAGACTCAGCTGAGCAGATCCAGAGATACTGCCATTAGAGCTACAGCTCGTCGATGCCTCATCTCGACGCGGCTCACATTTTTGTTCATGTTGTCTATGCGCAGATGAGATGAGATGGAAATGTCTGGCAGACCTCCGACGCCTCCGCCATCTACTAGCGCGCCACTAACCGAGGACGGCGGACCCCTTGACAACGAGTACATCCCTTCTCTCTCCGACGTTGTCTTCGCATCAGGCCTGTTCCGCAAAGACGGCGGCATTTCCAACGTGGTTATCCCATCGACCTTTCTCGAAGCCGCGTCCGTCGACTCGTCCAAGGCAATCGGCAGCGGCGCATCCTTCACAGCGAGTGTCCGCGTGCTTCCGCCAGGGCCGAAGACAATATCGATCACAACAGTCACGGACACCTTTACTGTAACAAGGACCACTCCGGCACCGCCAAGGCCGGAATGTGTGGTCTTCAAGGTTGCGAAGGTGGCCTTCGATCCACGCGGCCACCCGCTCCCGGGACACAAGACTGCCTTGCAAAGCGTGCTTACTGAGTTCCATGCCCTGTTATACCCACCTCTGCGCAAGCATGCCAA